>JAOXYD010021873.1:0-14571 GCA_028565735.1 Pinacopodium congolense
TCATTCAATGGAAACCTTTGTTATGTCCTTCACTTGTTTTTTATTCATGAATATGTGTGAGAAGATTATTTCTGGCTATGTTTAGGATACTATTGTATTATGAACGTATTAGGATTGGCGGATTTTTGTTAATTGAATGTTTATTTTTTCCTAGTTTAGTTTGATCACCTAGATTAGAGCCTTGGGTAATTGAATTCTAAAACCAATGGTGTTTGATTTTCAGAAAATCGATTGGGTAACATACTTAATCCTAAAAGTAGACCAACTTTAGGATCATATGTGTGGATTCCTAAGATTAATGAACTTAATTATAGGTTTTTTTATTAATGCATTTTATTCCAAGTTAGTTATGAATCAAATAGGTAATTTTAGTTTAAAAGAGAAAAGATGTTTCCATGAGCATTGGTTATGTTTTTGTTGAGTGAAGTAAAATCTTAAATCAATCCGCCACAAATAATTTTAAGGGATTAACACATTAGAATCTGAAACCTTAGCTAGTTTTTGTCTCTTGGTAAATTTTAACTGCATTTTACTCATAGTTTGCTTATTTTATATTTTTTAGTCACGTGTTTTAATTCTCTTTGAAATCATTCAAATCTTGGCTATCTGAGTAGTTCACGCATCATTTAATTTGATATTTTTTCACTTTGTTCACTTGGGTACAATACTCAGTTTTACTCCATTTTATATGACAAGGTTCACTTGCCTTTGATTTGGACTAGGATTTAATTGAATTTATTTTACTTAAGTTTAGATCATAACAAGTTTTTGGCACCGTCTTTGGAGAACCCTAGTTGTGGGATCTTAGGTTTAGATGATGTTGATTTTCTCATATTTATTTCTTATTTCTTTTATTTATTTTCTTGATTTTATTTGATTATTTGGTTACTTTTATTTTTACGTGTTTTATTTCATGTTTTTATTACTTGCGTTTCTTTCTTTTAATTTAGTTTATTTTATTTATGCATACTTAGGATAAAAAACTTGAAGGTTTACTACTTGATACTAATATTGTAAAAACTGCTCCCAGGTTTTGCAAAGAAGATAGATTGGCTTAAGGGAGTAAAGTAGAAGAAGAAGAGGTTAGAGAATAGCAGTTCAGAGATCTGGAGCACTGAGAGGAAGAGAATGTGCACCATCAAGATGAGAGGAGGGAACTAACTATGATGGATCTTACTATAGGGAACAACAACAGAACTATTGCTAACATTGTAAGCCTTAGGGTAACAATAGCTCACTTTAAGACTCCTTATGGCATTATATCTATGGTCAAGGCATTGTAGTTTGGAGGGTTACATTTGGAGTACTTCAATACTCATTTGGAAATATTTCTAGATATATGTGATATGTTTAAGCATAATGATGTTTCAGATGATGTAGGGAAGTTGAGATTATTCCTCTTCTCTCTGAGGGATAAAACTAGAGCATGGTTAGCCACATTGCATCTAGGATCTATTACTAAATGGGATGAGTTGATGAAGTTATTCTTGGCTAAGTTCTTTCCACTTGGTAAGGTTACCAAGATGAAGATAGAGATCCCTTCCTTTGCCCAGTATGAAAAAGAAAATATATATGAGGCATAGGAGCGATTCAGAGATATGTTGGCAAGTTGTCCTAGTCATGGGTTCTCCACATGGTAGCAAGTTAATATTTTCTATACTGGACTTACATTAGCTACTAGGAACACCATTCATGTTGTTGGAAAGGAAACTTGATAAGAAAGACTCTAGAGTAGGCCTATAGGTTTATTTAATAAATGGCCACTAACAGCTTTCAATATCATATAGAGAGGCATCCCAAGAGACCTATAAGTGCTTATGCAGTAGAAAATTTAATGGCCTTATTAACTCAAATGAAGGTCCTTACAAAGAAGCTGGATAGCCTTATGCATAACGTAAAGGGAGGAATGGGTTCATCCATGACAAGTTGTGCTAGGTATGACTAATGCGGCAGAGATTCTCGTACATCCTTAGAATGTCAAGTTGGGAACCATTTTTTCCAAGAACAAGAAGAGGCTCGTTATGTAGGAAATTACAATAACCAGAGAGGGCATCAATTTTCCAACACTTACAACTCAAGGTAGAGGAATCATCCAAACTTTTCTTGGAGCAATAATTAGGTAGCATAGCCACTGTCTTTTAATGTTCAGAGAGTGCTACCTCTAGGTTTTAAGTCATACACCTCTATTTTACTAGAAAAATCCAACCTCGAAGAGCTACTCATGATGTATATATCCAACACTGAAGCTAGGATGCAAAATTAAGAGGCCTCTATTAGAAATCTTAAGGATCAAATGAGCTAGATGGCAGTTTATTATAGGAGAAGACTTCGAGTTCATTGCCTAGCACTACTGAGGCCAAACCAAAAGAGAATGGAAAGACAATCTCATTGCAAAGTGGTAAACAATTGAAGGAAGTTGAGGAGAAGCAGAATGATGAAGAAGTGGAGAAGAGTGAGGAAAAAGAGAGTCAAGAAGAAAGAAAGGAAGAAAATGAAGAACCAGTTGTAAAGGAAGATCATCTCCGGTTAATTGCTAGCCCCATTACTACTTTGATAAGACCTCAAATCCATTATCCTCACAGGATAACAGGTAAAAAATTAGATAAGAAGTTTGGTGGATTCCTTAGAATTTTTAAGAAGTTACATATTAATATTCTATTTATTGAAGCTAAAGTAAAAAGGCTCTCTTATGCTAAGTTTTTACAGGAAATTTTGTCTAACAAGAGGAGGCTTGAGGAGTATGTAACAGTGAAGTTAAATGAGGAGTGTTCAGCCATCTTATTGAAGAAGTTGCCACCAAAGCTTTATGATAAATGAAGTTTTACTATTCATTGCACTATTAGTGATTTGTATATAGATAAGGCCTTGATGGATTTGGTGTGAGCAATAACTTGATGCCTCTTTCTGTTTTTAAGAAGCTAGGATTAACAGAATCCAATCCTAGCATAGTTTTACTCTAATTGGGCTATAGGTCTATCACATACCAAAGGGAAGTCATCAAGGGCGTGCTTGTAAAGATAGACAAGTTCATCTTTTCGGTAAACTTCCTAGTCCTTAACATGAAAAGGAATCGAGACATCCCCATCATTCTTAATAGACCTTTTATGGCTACAGAGAGGACCATTATTAATGTACAATAAGGAAAGCTCATCTTGATACTTCAAAATGAAGAATTAGTATTTGATTCCATGAGACATCTGTCAAATCTTGACTCTGGTAATTTCATTGATCTAATTATTTTGATACTAATCATTCTTCTTTTGTCTATGCAGGACTATTGGAGGAGGAAGCATAAGGTGTGCTAGAAGATGTAAGTGAGGAGTTGCCATAAGAGCTAGGACACTATAGAGTTGAGTTGGATCAAGCATATTAGACACATCATAGAGCTTATGAGCCACTCTAAAATACTAACCAATCCATTTCCTAGGCCTTCGATTGAAGAGCCTCCCTCTCTAAATCTTAAACCCTTTCCTAGTCATTTGAAGTATGCATTTTTATAGCCACTTGAGCACTTACTAGTCATTATTTCCTCTTGATTGTCAGGTGTCATAGAGGAGCGACTTTTGACTGTGCATTGAGACCATAAAAAATTCATTAGATGGACCATTGTAGACATAAAGAGTATAAACCCCTCTTTCTGTACACACCAAATTTTTCTAGACGATGGAAGTAAGACATTGGTGCAGTCCTTGAGACAACTTAACCTACATATGAAGAACATGGTCAAAATGAGGTAATGAAGCTTTTATATACATGTATTATCTATCCTATCTCTAATTAATATTGGGTGAATCCTGTAAAGATACTTAAGAAGGGAGGCGCAACTGTTATAGCCACTGAAAAGAATGAGATTATAGCCACTAGTAAAGCAACTGGCTAGAGAATATGCGTAGACTATAAAAAATTAAATGATACCACTTGAAAAGATAACTTTCCTTTGTCTTTTATTAATCAAATGATTGAGAAGTTGTTGTGTTTGATTTAGATGATAAGTGCATGAAATCTTTTAATTTGTTCAAGGATAAACTTGTGATTGCTCCCATACTTGTATCTCCTAACTAATCTCTTCCTTTTGAATTAATTTGTAGTGCAAGTGATTTTATAGTAGACGTTGTGCTAGGCCTGCAATAAGGTAAAATTTTACACCTTATTTACTATACAAGTAGGACCTTAAACTGTGCATAATGCCACTACACCACTATGGAGAAAGAGATATTAGCAGTTGTGTTTTCACTTGAAAAATTTAGGTCTTATTTCATTTTATCTTAGGTTATTGTTTACACTGACCATACAGTTCTAAATTACTTGATGAAGAAACTAGGTGCAAAACCAAGACTAATTCATTAGGTTATACTTTTATAGGAATTTGATATTGAGTTAAAGGATAAAAAGAAGGTTGAAAACTTTGTAGCGGATCAGTATCAAGGCTAGATGAAGCCACCATGGAGAGCACGACGGCAAAGGACATCAAGAAGACTTTTCCTAATGAGCATCTCATGACTATGATAACCACTCCATGGTTTGTTGACTATGTTAACTACCTTACTGGTAATATCCTTCCTCTTGATTTTTCTTATTTGCAAAAGAAGAAATTTTTATCATGGGTACAACACTATCTGTGGGATGACCCTTTTCTTTACAAGATTTGTGCGAATGGGATAATTAGGCATTGCATTCCTGAAGAGGAAATGTCTTCTATTTTGCATCACTATCATTCTAGAGAGATTAAGGGACATTTTAGGGTGACTAGTACGACATATAAAGTTTTTGAGTGTGGATTCTACTAGCCTATTCTATTTATAGATACATATGAGTTTGTAAAATCTTGTTACAAGTGTCAAAGGGTTGAGAACATAACTAGAAAACATGAAATGTCATTAACTAACATTCTTATTAGTAAGGTTATCGATGCTTGAGGTACTATCTTCATAGGATCTTTCCCTAAGTCATACTCCAATCAATATATTTTAGTTGAAATTTATTATGTTATTAAAAGGGTGGAAGTATAGGCATTTCCTGCAAATGAGGCCAGGGAAGTTGTCAAGTTCCTTAAAAGAAACATATTCACTTGTTTTAGGAAACTAAGGACCATTATTAATGATAGGGCTACTCACTTTTGCAATAAATTATTTGATTCTTTGCTAGCCAACTATGGAGTCACTCATAAGGTCTCTATGTCATACCACCTCCAAACTGATAGGCAGGTTGAGGTTTCTAATAGGGAGTTAAAGAAAATCTTAGGAAAAAAACCATTAATGCTTCTAGGTTGGATTGGTTTTTAAAACTAAATAATGCCCTTTAGGCATATAGGACTACCTTTAAAACACCAATAGGCATGTCACCAGTTAAGATAGTGTATGAGAAATCTTGCCATATTCCAATTGAGTTAGAACATCGTACATATTGGGCCACTAATTTCTTAACTTTGATTTGTCTTGTACAGGTGCAAAAAGATGTATACAGCTTCATGAGCTAAAGGACTTCTGTTTGGATGCTTATCGAGATTTAAAGTTGTATAAGGAGAGCATGAAGAAATTATATGATAAATAGCCCCTACACTAAGACTTTAAGGTGGGTGACAAGGTATTAATCTATAACTCCCATCTTCGTCTTTTTCCAAGGCAGCTTACGTCAAGGTGGTATGGTCTATTTGAAGTGATACAAGTCTTTCCATTTGGGGTTCTTGACATACAAAGAGGAAACAAACCCATTTAAAGTAAATGGACAACAAGCTAAGTTATAGATACATAAGTTGGTAGATGATTCTAAGGAGTGCCCCTTCCATTGTGACACTTTACCTTCTCCGCTTTAACTCATACTATATACTTTTTAGTAGGATCGTAGTTTCTTTTCTTTTTCTTTACCATTGTTTCATTTGCATTTCATTATAGTTTAATGCAGGTTTTTTAGTTCTTTTGAGTTCTTTTATAAGTTCTGTAAGGATGGTTACGATGAGTTACTAGATTATCTTTTTTAGGGAAATTTCCTTTCTCTTTTCCTTCCTTATTTGCTTTATTTTGACTATATAAACATTAGGGACAATGTTCATATTAAGTATGGGTGGGAAATGAGATGATATTCATGTTTTTGGATTATTCCAAGTCTTTTTGTAACTAATTTCTCATTTTAGCTGGAAAGCATGCTAAGTTTGGATAAATGCTAGTTGACATATCTAGATACCATACATGTGACTGGTATAGTTGGTATGGAGTAACTCTTATTTGATCATGGATTTTCTTAATTATGGTTGTGATTGTATGATGGAAAGTGATTTTTTTTATAAAGCTAAATTGAAGGAATTTCTAAATAAATTTGCATGTGAATTTGTAATGGAAAGTAATATATACGTGATGAATTTGATTATTTTAGTGAATTTAAAAGTCTATGTAACTAGTTAGGAATATTTGTGAACAAAGACAATTGGTTTATTTTATGACTTGAGAAAATGGACACTCTAAAATCATTATGATATCTCTTGGTCGAATTCTTTTTATAACTTTAAAAAATCAACATCAAAATATGAGCAAGTTTAATTCACTCCATTAACTTTTTACCATAAAAAGGTCGAAGTTCAAAGGTGGCATTAGTAGCCAATTGATTTGAGGTGACTTGGTTGAGTAACTGTGGATGTTCATAGAAAAATGTTCACTTTGACATAAAAAGACCAAATGACCTCCCAACCAAGCCTATAAGACTCATAAAATAAAGTGTGTATTGAACAATGTGTTTTTCTTATTGATTTTTTTTATTTGAATTGAAGTTTAAAATTGGCATAAAGCCAACCAAGTTAAATTGTGACTTAATAAGAATGACTGGTTTCATAACACTTTTTGAGGATTTTTCATGGCTAAAAAAGTAAAAAAAATATTTGAACTAATTGATCAACCTATGATAGGTTGACACAATGATCTTTTTATATTTCTTGAAGATTTAGTATTATTATAAGGAATTGGTTTTTGTCATGTTTCCTAACCATATGTGTTTACCCATGATCAAGCTTAAGTTATTTGTTAATAGCTATCTTCAGTCATATAAGTCATATTGAGTTACTAGATTAACCTTTAACCATCCTTAAAAGATGTTCAATTAAGTATCTAAGATAGTTGCTTGAGGACAAGCAACAATTCAAGTGTTTAGATGTTGTTAGGAGTGATTTATATTAGTTTTTATATCAAATTTTAATGTTTTTTCACTTCTAAATATCTATAAAGTCACCCTATCTATGAGTTCTTTTGATTCTACAGCAAGTTCCAAGCTATTTAGAATTAATTAGAATGAAAACAATAAAAAAAGAGCTTAAAGATACAAATATAAGCAATTTGTGAGTCTTTTGAACTAAAAAAGGGTTGGAATTAATTGAGGACTTAAATCATTATGTTATGAAGTTCCACACCAAATTCCAAGGTTATTTGAAAAGCCATAAGGAGTGCACAAAGGAAAGAGTAAGAAAAGTTCAATTGAGCTTAAGATTTGGTATAACTAACTTGAGGAAGGCATTAGGAGAACTTTTAGAGCTCCAAATGCTTAAATTTTATAGGTTGCTAGAACATCATAAGAAAAGTATACATACCAAATTTAATGGCCATTGGAGGTGTATAGAAAGAGTTAGAGCTAAAAATGAAAAGAATGGCAGAATCCATAAACTTTTGGGACTTAAATGGAATTAACAAAACAACATCGTTTTTCTGATGCTTAGGGGAAAACTTAATCAAGTAAAATTCTAATCATTCCCAAACTTTAACAGTCACCTGTGGGAATAAATACTCCTATTTTCGTCACTTTTAGGAGCATTCAAGGCAACTTGCTCTCATCCATCACCATAGCTAGGTTTTTGTCTCTTTTTTACTACATTTATTCTTTAACTTAATCTTTGTTCTTGGGAACTTTCAAGTGATGAATTGGTGCAAAGATCTTCAAAGAGTGCCCATTTTCTTGTTAATTATTTTTATTTTTTATTTTAACACTTGTATGATTCTAGTATTTTTCATTTAAACACTTGTATTCACTCTATCTTATTTATTCATTCAATGGAAACCTTTTTTATGACCTTAACCTATTTTCTATTAATGAATATGTCAGAGTAAATTATTCTTAGCTAAGGTTAGGATAATATTGGGTTATAAACAGATTGGGCCTAGTTGATTTTGCCAAATTGAATGTTTATTTTTACCTAGTTTAGCTTGATCAACTAGATTAAAGCCTTAGGTAATTGAATTATATAACCATTGGTGTTTGATTTCTAAAAAAAAATCTATTAGGTAACATACTTAAACCTAAAAATAGACCAACTTTGGGATCATATGTGAGGATTCCGAGGATTAACAAATTTGATTTTAGGCTTTTGTGATTAATGCCTTTTATTCCAAGTTATTTATGAATCAAAACAATAATTTGAGTTTAAAAGAGACAAGATGTTTTCATGAGAATTAGTTATGTTTTGCTTGAATGAAGTATATTCTAAATAAATCCACCACCATTAATTTTAAGGGATTAACCCACTAGAATTTAAAGCCTTAGCTAGTTTTTGACTTTTGGTAAATTTTAATTGCATTTTGCTCATAATTTTTATATTTCTTATTTCATTATTCATATGTTTTAATCCTCTTTCAAATAAATCAAATCTTGGTTATCTCAGTAGTTGTGCATCATTTAATTTGATATTATTTCACTTTGATCCCTTGGGTATGATACACAATTTTACTCCATTTTATACTAACTGATAAGATGCACTTGCCTTTCATTTATTTTATGATTGAATTGGATTTATTTTGCTTAAGTTTAGACCACAACAAAACTCCATTCAATATTTATACATATAAGATCAAATTCTTTCCTAGAATCAACACTCACACACTTAGAAACAAAAAAATGCATTAAAAGACATCAAATTAAATCATAAACACAACAAAAGCATGAAAAACGAAAAACTATTTAACTATGAAAACATGTACTAAAACATGCTTATTAACATCCCCACACTTAAACCTTTACTTATCCTCAAGTAAAAATTTTATGCAAGGCAACTAAAAACACAAATACACAATGCAAAACACACATACATCACAGGATGATGGCTTGAACATAACAATAACAAAGGATCTTATGGGATTCGCTTAACTAAGAGCTTCAATCATTCAAGAAGATCCAAGACAGTCACCTATTCATTTTACATCATTATTATCTTTGAATTGAAAATGCATTTTAATTAAAATATTACTATCATATTCTCACGTCCATGATAATTGTAAGTAATACATTTACTAAAATTACTAAGTGGGTGGTAGTCTGACACTCAGCAATAATTCATGAAATATTTTACTTCTGAAAGAGATCCATGAATTTCATACACATTTTTTTAACTAAATATTTTCTCTCTTTTTTTTATAAAAATTTTTTCTCTCTTTTTTATTTTTAGTTTTTTACTAGAGAGTCCTCTTCACATTTTTACATGAAGGTGAACATCTTTTGGGGTACACTCTAGCTTCCTTTGCCAAATCACATCTTACAATTAGAATTAGGCTCTAATCTCAACCCCTTTTTATTTTGTTTTGATTTTCCTTGATTAAAGAGGTTAGAGGAGTAATCATTAAAACTAAACACTTATCACCTTAATGATGTGAATTCATATCACTTCTTTCTTAAATAATCCTTCTTATGAATTATTAGTAATGCATCCTACGAATTAAGTCCAAGTTCTAAAAAAATGCATTCAAAAAATTTTCATGGAAATAAGAAAGGTAAGTAATATTTTAATTAACTTGTATTTTCAATGGAAAAATAGTCTTGATATAAACTTCCTAGGATCCTACCTCTTCACTCCTTTAATAAACTTAATCCTAGTTATGTTAGTTCCTTTCAATCACATGCTATTTATACCCTCCAGTATATGTTTCAACAGGTAATGACGAAATATCTATCCTACCTAGAACAAAAATCCTAGATCATGCAAAATGCTAATAACAATGCTTATACTACCTCTTCACAATTGAGCAACACATTATCCTTAATGTTGCAAAGGGCCAACAATCGAATAACAAACAACAAAATAAAAGAGATAACAAGGGCGAAGGGATGGGGACTCCCTGAATGGTGAAAATTTTTTGCAACAACTTCTTTTAAAAGCGTTGTTAACGTAACATGTATTTCATTTAAGCTCCATTGCATCCAATCGTCACTCCATCCAAACCAATATGTCCATTGCATCATCAAGAGTCACCTTAAAAGACTCATTTCAACTAAATGTGAGGGAGATGGAGCTGTGCCCTTTAATTTTCTAAAGGCAATTTGGGTACTCAAGTCACAAAGTCCACTGTCAAATGTCAACTCTTAAGGTAGGGAGTTGGAGTTCCTCCTAACAAGTTGTTTTAGTTTTTAGGCCATGGAAGTAACAAAATCCTACAAAAATATCAAGAGAGAGGAAGTTAAGATAAAGTAGAGAAAAATGTTCAAAACTAAAAGATGAAAAAATGAAGTTAGGCACGGGGCTGTCACACTCTTGGTTCTTCTTAATTGTTTTTACAAATACATATATATATATATGGAATTTAACTTAATTTATATATTTTTAAATTTTAATTTCTAATTAATTTTTAAATTTTAATTTTTAAAAATTTTTATTTACCTAAAGAAGTCGTGCATATGACTTTATGAGTCATGATTGTGACTTATTTAATTTTTTATGTAATTTTATTTTTTTAAAAATACCATAAAATATAACCTTTTAGGAAAAGCCACCCAAACTACAGCAACTATATTAAAGGTTAAATTTAAAGTGTTTTTAGTTGCTAATTGATGTCAACTTATTCCTATTTCGGTGCTTAAATATTTAATTTATATTTGAAATTGCTTAAATTACAGGTTGATGTGAATAACAGAAGAAATGTACAAAAAGGAAGCAAAATAATCCAAGCCTAGACCATCAACTATAATTTGGTTAACCACCATTGATGAATCCGTAGACCCCTATTGAAGGAGTCAAAATTAGACTATTAACGATGGTTTGATCATCCTTCAATGGCATCGTTGTGCATTAATGCAATCGTCATTTTAAGGCATAGACACGATTTTTCAGCAGAATCTTCAACAATTATAGCTGATTGTCTCCTCACTTGCTGCTGCTACTCTCCTATAAATGCAAAGGACATCTAAAGGCCTGAAACCAAGTTGCTTAGGATCATAAACTCGTTCTTTTTTTTTCTTATTTTCATATCTTAGTTATTATTAAGTTAGCTTTTGGTTTCAATCTTTTGTAAATCATGTTGCTAGTTGTTTGTAATGGATCCAGTATCATAATCACATGGTTTTGAGCTAGATTATCATCCGTTAATCTTGTTTGGGTATATTTAGACTCTTAATCTTGTGTATTATTTTTTGTGTTTATTAATTAATCAAATTTTATGTTGTTTAAGTTATTAATTTTGTAAGCCTTGATTAATTTATATGATTAATGGTTAATTTTAGTTTAGCTGGGTTGTTAAATGTGTTTATTAATGGTTAATTATGTTAATTAATAGTTAATGCATGATTAGTGAATTAATATTTGTTTATTGAATGCTTAATGCTTGTCCTAAACTAATCACTAAGGATATTGCCTTTAGATAATCTAGGATTCGAAAATCTCTACCTAGGATATTAGAAAAATTAATAAATAACGTGGTTTAAATCAGTGAAATAACCAAAGACTTAGTTAATCATAAGGGTGTTAGTCTTAAATTAGGGAAATTTAGGATTAGACTAGGATTAGACTTCTTAAGCTTTAAGCTTATTGTTTGCTAGTTTTAACTACATTGTAAGTATATAAATCGTTAACTTATCATATAATTGATATCGATCCCACAAGGATTGAATTTAGACACCTAACAATCTGAATTTCACTTTGTTTAAGGTAAAAATAAGATTATAGAAACTAAAAATTAAACTTAAACTAACGAAACTTGAATGAAAATAATTGTAGAGGAAAGTAAAATAAGGAAGATACTCAATAATAGAGACTTAAGGGTTGTTATATCCTTATTTATCCTCCTTTATCTTATTGATTTAATTTTTTTTTACCCAAGATTTTCTAAAGTTTCATTACCCTCTCTCAATGTGTAACTAATTGTCCCTAATTGAAGTAAGATAGAATTAGTCTCGCAATCTCTCAATCTACAAAACCTTCCTCAAATACCCAACTAGATTAGAAGCAATTATATAGGTAATTAATAAAATATTTAAAATCTCTCTTTAACCACTTATTAATCTATTAATTGTAAGTCTATTAAGTTACTGACTCTTTCTACTCACCCTAACTCAAATAAATCAAAACAATCTCAAGTGATTATAAGCTTAACAATTAACATAAACAACTATGCATTAAAACAATAAAAATAAAGTTAGATAAACAATTCAAGAACAAACTCTATACTAGATTTAGCAATCCATAATCATATTCAAGAAAACAATATTTAGGTTAAACATCAAAAGGAAGGCAAAGGAAAAGAGAAAACTAATGATGTAGGTTGAAGCCTCCTTTTCAGGAAATGGGTATAGTACTTGTTGAATCTTTGGTCTCCTCTCCAAAATTGAGTTTTTCACCTTTCTTTTCTCCATAAAAACCATATTCTCTGCCTTGGATCTCTCCTAGGGTCAAAATATTGCTTCTAGCTTAATTCTTATGATTTTTTAGTCCAAAACTCATAAAACACGTCCCTACATGTTTTGCCACGTCACCCTGCCAAATTAGCTTTTTTCAACTTTGACCTTCGCTTGGTATTTTCACTATATATTCATCCATAGACCTAATTTTGAATTAAAATTTTATATTTAGGCTCCTTACATGTTTTTATAGCATCTTGTAAAATTTCATTGCAATCTGAGCTCTATAAGGGCATCTAATTCATTACCAAAGTTGTAGTATGAAAACTGATGCTAATTTCGGGTCTCATTCGTAATCTACAATTTCAAACATCAAGTTATCAACCCATCCTGCAGATAAGTTTGTATTTTTCCCTAAAAAACTAAACAATACTAAAAGTATTCAAAAACCTAAAAGACAATGAAAATGGATGTAAAAGTTCATACAAACTAAGTTTAAAACACACAAACAATACTTAAAACACCTCAAAACAACCTAGAAACATAATATGAAAACACACTGATCAACTTCCCCACACTTAAACATTTTCTTGTCCTCAAGTAAATTAAAGACAACCATTACATTCCATCAATTCATTTTCAAAGAGACCAAGTGCATGTAATCTTTTAAACTTCGGTAACTTAAATATCAAGCTACTACACACATCATAAGCTTTTCATCAGTACATATAAGCAAGCTCAACTTATGATACTATCGATCAAATGTAAGTATGAATCCAAGATGGATTTTCCTCAGGATATTTACTCATTTCACTCAAGTGTTTGAGGGTAGGTGTTTCATTCAAGGCTCCCTCTAAGAGACTATACTACCATAGTCTTGCAAATTCACTAATTCTCCTGCACGCAAATTACATGCTAAATAGATCAAAAAGGACTTTTGATTAAGGTTGTAATAGGGCCAGGGTCAAGGCGAGTCAAAAATGGATTTTAAGGGTTCTTCACACGCATTAATAAAGTACTAAATGTACAAGGGGATAATAAAATGTATTTTTAGAGATACATGTAAATAACTAACTACTTAACGTTTATTATTGCTACTAACTTTGATTCTTTTCTTTCTTTATTTTTTTCCTTTTTTCTTTTTCATTTGATTTTTCCCTTTTTATTTTTGTACAATAGTATGAAAACAATTAACACAGTAGTAGCTAAATCCAATGTGCTATAAGAGTAGAAGTATTGCTCAACTCATCTTAGAAGAAAAATGCAGCTAAAATCCCAAACTAATGAACGCTTAGTACTTTATTAAACTTGTGATAAGGTAGGCTATTTGAGTTTTTAGGTTTTTGATGTAAGGTGTTTAATTTAAGAAACAACAAGGTTAAAGCCTCGAAAGGGGTTATAAGGGATAATAAATTAGGTGGGTCATTTAAGTCGAGGATTTAAAAAAAAAAGGTTGTAATCCTTTCCATATAAAATGCATCTAATAGTTTCGAACTAGTTCAAAGAAAAATCTGAAGGTAATCATCCTAGAGGAGCATCACGCGCAACAAAAAAAAATAAAATGACTGAAATGTAGTCATATAAGATAAATTCTCACCTATGTTTATATATGAAAATCCATGATAATTTCACAAATTCCCTAATCAATCCAGTATCAATTTCTAACCAACTTTATGCACCCAATTATTTCAATCAATTAGCATGGTTCACCTTCCACTCAAGCCACCTAATTTAACTTTAAGCACACATTCAATCTTGTTCCAACTACTATGATAGAATTTCATGGTATAACACAAATAATAATGACTCAAGTGCAAAGAAATTAACATACCTAATACTAATAACCTAACATGTATCCTATATGATATGAAAGATGCAAACATAAATGCAATGACTACCTCCCCACACTTGAGGGATGCATTGTCCTCAATGTGTGAAGAGAGCATCAAAGACAAAGAACACAAAGATTAAAGTCACAAACCAAATAAATCAACAAGA
>JAOXYD010021894.1:0-14569 GCA_028565735.1 Pinacopodium congolense
TGCGGTTAGGTTAAGGTTTATAGATTTTTATAAACCGTAACCGGCGGTTTTGTAACCGTAACCGGCGGTTTATTAACTGTGGTCAGGTCTAGCATATGCACCCCTATTGTGATGTTAATTGAGTTAATTTGTGTCTTGATTTATTATATTTGTATATTAGCATCAATTTGGAGTGGAAATTTAAGGATTAGTAAAGAATGGTGCTTAAATTAGAGGAAAACGGTGGTCAATAACTAGCCTACATTTTACTCCTGCTGACTAGTGTTTTACTCAAGTCTGAGACTTAAACGGTAGGAGTTAAACGGCGCCGTTCTAGTGTTTTTCAAGTGCCATTTTAGTACCAGACGAGATATTTTCAACTACAACTTGCAGATCCACTTACTGCAGCTTGTCCACTTGCTTTCTACTTGTAGGGGACATATATAAGAAGCCAGAGAACCTATTTTTGTGTAGATTAACATATATTATAGTCTCTAATTCAGAGATTTAGCTTAGGTTTTCTCTTTTCTTCTTTAGGTTAGGGTTCTTTTTATGTTCTTCCTTTTCCAACTTTATTTATGTGATTTACAGATTGTTGTAAGGATTCCTAAGAGTTTTTTGAGGTGTTTAAAGGTTGTATAATACTTTGGAGTAATATTTGGTGAAATCTAAACCCTTCTTTCACTCATTTCATCTCTTTTATTTATACACATGAATGAACATGGGCTGTTTTGATTTAAATCCAAATTTCTTGCATGTTTATAATGACTTAAGCTTAATTCTAGCTTAGGATAGGTTCTATGATGCCTTATATGAGTTTTTATCATAAGTTTGGATGATAATCTTTGTTTATATGAGGTTTTAATGCTTATTTTATGTTGGCCACTTAGAATAAGATCATAATTGGTTTAGGATCTGATAATCTCTACCTAAATCATTGGAAAAATCTATAAACAACATGGTTTAATCCTTGGATTCTAGAAATCTACCTTGGTTATCATATGGGCACTAATTTTGAATGAAACTTAGGATTAGAACTTCTTGAACTTTAAGCCTAATGCCTATTAATTGATGAAATAATCAAAGATTAATTTAGGATGGTTAGAGAAAAGACATAGACTTAACATTAGCTATGGTTTGAGTTAGTGAAGGCTCTATATTTAGTATTCCAATCTATAAATCACTTAAGCCATTTTAGGCCTAATCTTTAGCTTATTAATCAATTTGGTAATTTTACTTCAATAAGGGATCCATAACATTGCTAGGAAAGTCCTTAGGTTTAATTTAGGCGTTTTTAGTTTGTCTTGAGTCCAACTAACCCTTTTAGTTTAAGCTTTAAGTTTTCATAGATAATTGTGATCTAATTGCCTTAGTAGTTCATACAATCAGTTCTTTATGGATTCGGCATTCCGGAGTCTTAAATTTACTCTACTTTATTACTTGTGACTATTACATTATCGTAAAGTTGATTTGGATTTGAATTGAAATTGCATGTGAATTGATTGAGTTATTTAAGTTAAAATAGTAATACCAAATCAACGCAACAAGTTTTTGGCTCTGTTTTCGAGGAACTGATTATTGTGTGATATTAAGAATACATTGGTATCAATTACTATAAGGTGTAAATATTGTTTATATTGTATTCTTATGCTTTGTTTCTTTCTTGTGTTCTTTCTTTTTTATGTCTTCTTTATGTATTGTTTGAGTAGTGGAGCATCTTTTAGTGTTTAGTTTTAGACATTGTAAGGATGTGAAGGTAAAATGACTATTGACATGATCGCCAATGGTATGAGCCTAAGTTAATGGGAATTATTGGGGAAATGATACTTATGATTCAATTGACTTATACCTCTGATTTAATGAATTATTTTGATTACCCTTGTTATGAATCACCTTATAATGAGCAATATCTCCTATTCTTAAGAGCCTTCAGGTGATATTCAAGCTTAAATTTGTGACTTAGTTGATCAAAGTTTGGCTAAACATCCACATAACCCTCAACCTACTATGACTGAGTTGAAAGCTTCTTGTCCAAATTGGAAAGAGGAATTATTAGCCAATCTTAAGCAAGAACGTTCTGATGACCCTCCCCAACCCACTTCATTTGAATTAGATGTGCTAATGCCTTATCCTTTAAAGAGTGGTAGGCAAGAATTTTCAATGCTTTGTGTGGGCAATGAAAAAGAGGTTAATGAGTGCTTAAATTCAAACCATGCTTTTGACTTGGATCATCTTGACTCTTTGGTTGAAATGTTGGACAATTTAACTTCCATTTTTCAAGAAAACAATGATATTGACGTGGATGAGTCTTGGCCTTCTAAGCTAAGGCTTAAGAATGAAGCATATGAACCTTTTGAAGAAGCTTTGGAGAGTGATGAATCCATCTATGATTTTATGGTTCAATTTGTTCAAAATGTAGCCAAACCTATAAATGATGTAGAAGCCAATGAAGTAGGAACCTTAGCTTTAACACATGATGAAGAAATGGATGAAATTCATTTATGGCCAAGTCGGGTCAATGGTAGATTAAGTCTAGGCCTAAAACCTGAGCCTAAAAAATAGATGGGTTTTACATACCCTTTTGAGTGTTCGAAGTATTTAATAAAGATACTTTCTCATATTTATGAGAAAAATCATGAATATAGGCAGTATAACTCTAAGACCTTAAATTTGTCATATCAATTTTCTATCTATTCATAACTCATATGGGATACGTGTAACTAATTTTATGGGCACTTGATTAAGTGCATAAGTAGTTGTTAGCAGGTCATATCGTAAAAGATGATTAGTAAATTTGCATGTATCATTATGAACCTAATCATTTCTAATAGCATCCTATTTTATTTTTTGATGATGCCATTTTATCATGGGGTTCTTAAAATAGTCATCTACCTTTCTATTCCTTTTTCATTATATAACATTTTGAATTTATCAGATAAGTATTCTTATCCTCGATCAATTCTTAATGCTTTTATTTTCTTATCTAATTGATTTTCTACCCAAAAAAAAATCATGTACTTCATTTTTCTAATTTATGAGAAATTAAATAGATATAACCATATCAAATATAGTCATTTATAAAAGTGATGAAATATACAGTCTAATATCTTCCCCTTACATTCATTAGACTGCATAGATCAAAATTAATTAATTACAATAGATATGAAGCTTATGCTCCCTTTTCAAATGATTTATTGCCATTTTACTAGCTAGACAATGTTTAAAAATAGGTAAATCTACTTGTTTCAAATAACCTAATAGGCCTTATTTTGCTAATTGACTTATTTAATTTTGACTAATGTGATATAATCTAGCATGCTATAAATTACATTGACATTAAAATTTTTAGATGAAGCAAATAAAGGATAACTAATATTATTACTTACATTAGCAATGTCTAAAATAATAAAAAGATTCAATATAGTACCATAACCTTAATAAGAGTTTTTGAGATATAAATCCTTTCCATGAATGTGAAATTTACATCAAAACTAAGTTTAACTAGCCCTACATAGAAACAAGATTCTGTTAAATTTTGGAGCATATAATATTCCATGTAAAATTAGAAAACAATCACCACGTACATCTAACTTGTATATGTCAATATGTTGTACAAGAAATCTTAATTATCTCTTACATAAAATCCATTGTGTTTCTTGTGAAATTTTATAGAATTTCATGAAGGCATTCCTATCTCTTGCTACGTGGTTAGTTAATCTTGAATCTACAATCCATAAAATATATGATTCAATTAGAAAGACAGAATGAGAGACATTCATTAAAAGAATGTTCGTTCTATAGGATTGCAACCTTTTAGGGTAAGAAAAAAATGATAGCAAAGTGACCTTTATTGCCATAATTATACTACTCAATCCTTTTCATGTTTATCTTTTTGAAAGGAAAATTTCCTTTTCAATGTTTGTTTCACTTGGCTTTTTACATATCCCGAGTATTATAATTAGCCATTTTATTCTTTTTCAACTTAAGCCTACCGTGATGATTATACTTTTTGTTTAAGCTTTATGTGAGTTAGAACCAATAACGTATACCTCATACATAATTCATCTTGGAAGCATTAATACATCCTTCCTCTGACATGAGGTGCCTTATAGCATACTCATTTCTTAATATTTTCATTATGCATCAAACACATTTTCATATGTTCACAAGTCTAAGGTAAAGAACAAATTACAATGTGCACTTGTTGCTCATCAGACAATATATGACTGACATCTCATAACTTAGTTACTAAGTTTGACATGTGTCAAATTTTTTTTTGCATTATATGATCAAGAAACTTCTTATAAGTGCCAGACTTGATAGCGAGTGACCTCAATTTAGTGATAGAGGTATTTGTGAAATGTGCAGCTAAAGTAGATCACATGTACTTAGCATGATCATATTTTTTGAACTCGCTTATTATATCATTGTCCATACTGCTCAATAATGTAATGTGGGCTAACGAGTTTTTCTTTTTCTAATTCTCATATGTATCATGTTCCCTTTTATGTTGGGCCATATTACTATATTTATGAATATCCATTGTCATGTTTAATGGTTTTATATCCTTTTATTCTTTCAGTACGTATTAGATTTTCATGTTCTATATCTCATAATTATCACCATTCAATTTTCACCCTTATTGAGTTTAGCAATAATGTTCTTTGTAGCATTAGTCATTTTCGAAATACTAAATTTTTACAATAAGCATTTTGTTATTGTGTGATTATATATCGAGTGAATAACTAGAAATCAATTGCTTATGAAATCTAAAAATCACATATATAGTCAATCATCCTTCATATAACAATTAAATACTAATTACCATACTCAAAAGTAATTCAAATGATAAGAACTTATTCCTAATTTTATTCAAATTAGAAACTTATTTCCAACATTTATTCCATTAAATTAATTAGTTTTTCTTTAATTAGCAAACTTATTTCTAAATTTATTATAATTAGAAATTTATTTTTAATTTTTATTCAACTAAAAAATTAGTTTATTTTAAATAGAAGACCTATGTTTAATTTTATTCAAATTAGAAAATCATTTCTAATTTTTATTTAACTAAATAAATTATTTTATTTTAATAAGAAAACTTATTTCTAATTTTATTTTAATTAAAAATTATTTCTAATTTTATTTTAGTTAAAAACTTATTTTTAATTTTATGTAACTAGAAATTAGTTTATTTCAATTAGAAATCTAATTTCTAATTTAATTTAATTTAATTAGAAAATTATTTTATTTTTATTCAACTAAATAAATTAGTATAATTTAATTAGAAAACTTGTTTCTAATATTTATTTAACTAAAATTAGTTTAATTTAAGGAACATTTTCAAAAAAATTGAAAACTTTAGTCAATTGTACAATGCTAGTTAGAACTTTAAAAATTAGCAATCAAATGTTCAAACTTTTATTGTTTTGCAAAAATAATCTAGAGTTAATGGAAGCATTGACAGAGCCAAAGTAGCTAACACATCAGTATGGCCTTTGACACATATTGTATATGTGAATAATACATGTAAAAAATAATTAATTATATATATGTATTTTTTAATTAAATTGGCCAATGAGGTACAAGATCATATTACAAATGCTGCAGAGGGATTTCATATTTGCATCACGATTGTGTTCTTGTAATTGTCTATAGAGAAGTCAACGTACAGAGACAACAACAAAACTCTCTAATGTTTGTCGGAAGGACATTTATGAAGACAATGACATTCTTGGAGTATGCTTTCCCCTATTATCATAAACTTGAGGACCTAAACAAAACATATTTTACACACTTAGCTAGCTAGAGAGAGAGAGAGAGAGAGAGAGAGAGAGAGAGAGAGAGAGAGTAAGAGAGATATTACGTACTGCACTTAATGTTGACATAATGGTGGCTGGAAAAGTGAAGGTGGAAGTGGGCTTTCACAAATCACCACCTAAGCACAACACAGTTCCCTCTCTAAGATTTTCCAAAATCTCATCCCAAAGGTGTGCTTTATTATGCTATTTTAGTGTTTATTTTCCACACTCTTTTGCTTAAGTCCAGCCTTATCCTCCTGATATGACCAATCTCTTACAGCTCGTTGAATAACTCCAGGAGGGAGATTCTAGCCTAAAGATGGAACTTCTCTGAGTACAAACTTCTCAAAGAAACAATCGCCGTTGTCCCTCTGCTCGAGAACCAAATCTTAGTCAGAAAGAATTTCAACATTCTTATATTATTAACTAAGTTGTAAACTAATTTATATAGAGTTGTGTACAATAAATTTATTCGCATAAAGAACTTTATTCTAGCTACAACTTTAAAAACAAAAAGGCAAGAGGAAATAATTGTCCATATTGAACTGCATAACTTTAGCAATTTGTGATATCCCAAATATGTGAATTGTAGTGATTCACTCTTAGAGGTTAGCATTAGCAATATTTGAGTTGCAATGATTTACTCCTAGAGGTTAGCATTAGTTGCTCTCCATCACCCCCTCAAATGGTAACATGTAAATTTGAAATGCCCAACTTGCACAATAGCTTATGAAATTTTAATTTTTCCAAGAGGTTTGGTAAATAATACTATTAATTAATTATCCATTTGAATTTTTTATGGTTGAATCTCCTTACCTTACACTCTTTCTCTCACAAAATACACAATCCATCTCCATGTGTTTTATGCATTCATGGAAGATCATATTTGTAGCAATGTTCAATGCAACTTGATTGTCATAGTATAATGACATTGGCTCTAACTGAGGTGCCTATAACTCTCGTAGCAACCATAATAACCAGACAACTTCGCTTACAGTTTTAGCCATAGCCCTATACTCTACCTCCGATGAAGATTGTGCAATAACCATTTGTTTCTTACTTCTCCAAGAGACTGGAGAATTGCCCACACTAAGAAAATAACCTATTTTTGATCTTCATATAGATAAATAACCTCCCCAATCTGTATTGTAAAAGGCTATGAGAATTGGGTCTCTTTCACATGACAATAGAGTTCCCTGATATAGTGCAAGTTTCAAATAATGTAATATCCTCTCCTTTGCTTCCTAATGTTCCTGTTTTGGAGCCTCCACAAACTGACTAAGAATTTTCGTGGTGTAAGTGATGTCTCGCCTTGTAACTATGAGATAAAGAAGTCGAACAACAGGCCTCCTATACCTTGTTGCATCAACTGGATTGCCTATAGTGTCTACATGATTATGCTTAATTGGAAACAAACTTGGACAACATGCTTGTAAACCATACTCTTCAAGAATGTCTAGAGTGTATTTCATCTGACTAAGAATGAGTCCCTTGGGTGTTGTTGTAGCTTTTATCCCAAGAAAATATTTAAGAGGTCCCAAATCTTTAGTACTGAATTTATTGATTAAGAAAGATTTTACCTCTCTGATTTTTGAATCATTACTACCTGTAAGAATTATGTCATCCACATAAATGAGCACTGCCATAAATAAATAATCATGTTTGTATAATAGTACAGAGTGATCAGCTTTTGATTGTTTAAAACCAATTAATGTCGAAGCTACTACAAATTTAAAATACCAATTGCGCGATTCTTGACATAGACCATAAATCAACTTTCTCAACCTATAAACTTTATTCTCCCCTTTCTTTAAAAAACCTTACATAATTTTCATATATACTTCTACTCCTAATTCACCATGTAAAAAGGTGTTGCTAACGTCAAGTTGATGCAATTTCCAATGTTTCTTCACTACCACAATTAAGAGACACCTAACTATTGTCAATTTTGTAATTAATGCAAATGTTTCATGAAAATAAATCCCTTCCACTTGTATGTAACCTTTGCAACTAGTGGCGCTTTGTAGCCCTCAACCTCCCCACTCAGTTAGAATTTTATTTTATAGACCCACTTCGAGTCTATAGCCTTTTAGCCAGGGGGTAGAGTTTCCAAAGTCCAAGTCCTATTTGATTCTATCGCCTAAATCTCCTTTTTCATTACTTCTCTCCAATGCTTGGATTTCATTGCTTGATAGAAATTTTCGATTCATCTTGGTTTGTGATGGAAACTAAGTAAGCTTCATATGATTTTGAAGAATGACCATAACTAATGACTTAAGATAGGTATACCACCGAATTACTTGAAAGTTAGGTAGGCTTGGAGTTAGCGATGGAGGGTGGAAGTTCAGTTTATATTCATCTAGTTTCTTGGGCTCTTTAGGTCTCTCTTGAGCCTTGTACTTACGATGGTGTTCTCACTAAGACCTTGGGCTTCATTATTCCGTGTGTTAATCTTTAACCCAATAACCTCTTCTCTTGCACTTTTGTCACATTGAGGGCTCACAATGGATGTCTCTTTTTCATTTTGGACTTGGGTTTCTCTATGTAGCTCAATATGACCCATTTCCATTTCATTAATTCCTCTATTTGTGGCTCACTGCAATTGTTGCGTTCCAACTTCTTGGCCTATCACCTTGTAATGTTATCATCATCTTCAATGAATAACAGACTCCTCATACCATATGGGCTTGCAGCAATTAACTTGATACTGTTTTCAAATGGGAACACATTTTTCTTATAAAAATTACATCCCTTGAAACATATA
Source organism: Pinacopodium congolense (assembly GCA_028565735.1). NCBI lineage: Eukaryota > Viridiplantae > Streptophyta > Magnoliopsida > Malpighiales > Erythroxylaceae > Pinacopodium > Pinacopodium congolense. The sequence continues at coordinate 8,545 of JAOXYD010021894.1, forward strand.
ATTATTTCTCTTCTAGATCGTAAATTCTATATCACTTCTGCCTATTAGGATACCCCATGAAAACTCCTATTTCTCCTCTCTCTTTAAATTTATCCATCCCCCTTTTGTTATCTTTTGCATATATTAGACAACCAAAAACTCTAAGATTATCGTAGGATGGTTTCTTGTTGTATAGAATTTCATAGGGTGATTTAGTTTTTGTGGATTTTTTTAGTAATCTATTTATTATGTAGGTAGCCATAAGTATACACTCCCCCAAAAACTTGATGGGTAGACTAGCTTGAAATCTTAAGGCTCAGACAGTTTCTAGGACGTTTTTATGTTTTCTTTCTATTACGTTATTTTGATGAGTCATATACATACAGGTAGTTTGAAATAGCATGCCATTCTCTCTATAAAATTCTAACATTTTGTGCGACCTAAACTACAATCCATTATCATCTCTAACCTATTTAATTTTCCTTCCAAATCGAGTTTCCATCATCCTACAAAATATAATCAAATAATTCTCAACTTCAGACTTGTGTTTCATAAGATATACCTAAGTCCCCTGACTGAAATCATCAAAAATGGATAGAAAATAGTGCACACTACTTATAGAAGCAATTTTATAAGCACCCCAAATGTCACAGTGAATTAAATCAAAGCAATCATTTGTTTTAATTGAATTATCAATAAAAGATAACCTGGAAAATTATCAATAAAATACTGTTTTTACAACTAACACTGCTAGAGTTTTAACTAATTATTCGAACTTTCCCTTCTGAGGCATGTCTTAATCTTGCAAGCCATATCTTTGGATCTTGCTTTCCCTTGACTTTCATTGCCAGCCCTCCATTTTGTGTTGCCTTAAGCAAATATAAACCCTCCTTTTACCTACCCATCCCAATCAAGTTCAACAAAGGTAAGTCCTGTATTATATAGAAATTAGGATAAAGTGTCACAACACAATTGTATTAGTTAGTGAATTTATTGATTGATCATAATTTACAATGGAAATTAGGAATATTTAGAACTTTATTAGTCTCAACCTATTTTGCAGTGTCATTCTTCCTTTGCTTTCAATTAGTATGTTGGGTATATTCAGTATGTTTATTGGACCTTTCAACTTTACAAGATTTTCTTTCTCTAACAACATATCATCATGCACAATGTGCTTCGTAACACTATAATCTATAATCCAAGATTACATTGATGACATTTTACCAGCGATATTAGTTATCGGCTCGTCTAACTAGGAGGAATCTCCTTATGATATTTTTGGATTCAGGTATTGAAGTAGCATGGCATATTATGTCTATGACAATCCAAGAACTGGAATTTGTTCATCATTTAACTGCATAGCATTGGCTTGTTTATGATCAGATTTTTTTGCTTTCAAACCTTTCCTGCAACTAGGTGGGTACCTAATTATGTCTAAACAATGATCTTTTGTATGGCCTTCTTTCAAACGGTTGCTATAAGTAGGTTTTTTTTTTCTTTGTACCACCACTTTCTTGATGCTTATTTTGGACTTGAAAATTTATGGCGTCATCATTGGTTTTTCTTATGGCAGAGATATTTCTCTACTGCTCATTGATAGGAGTCTATTTTATATGATTTTTTATGATGTTTTGATGTTGGTTGAATCCTATTTTGGTGCTTAATTTTTAAATTTATGTCTCAAAATGTTTAATTTATATATTACATCTCAATTGAAGTGAAAATTAAGTAAAATGTCAAGAATGGAGCAAATTTAAGAGCAAAATAATGGTAGCAAGTAATCTCTCATTTAACCCTACAAGACTCGTGTTTAACTCCTTCTATAGGATTTAAACATGGGTAGTAGAACAACGCTGTTTTACTCCTTTTCAAGCGTTGCTTAAGTAGCATTCGAGACAAATCCAATTGAATCTTCAACTCTCATTGGCTGCTCCGACATGTCTCAAACATATAAATTGAAGTCTAGAACTCATTTTCAATAAAGAAGAACAACAAAAACACGAATTTGGAGAGTAAAATCATATTAGTCTAGTTTTAGGGTTATTTTCTCTTTGAACAGAGAAGAACAAAAGGAAAACAAATTTGGAGAGTAAAATCAGATTACTCTAGTTTTAGGGTTATTTTCTCTTGTTCTTCATCTCTTTGATCTTGTTTTATATATCTAAGCTTGTTTTTGAGGATTGTTAAACCTTATACATGTGATTCAAGATTGTAAACATATTTTTAGCTTGTTTATAGTGCATTATAACCCTTCTCTTACCTTAAAATTCATATTTTGTTATCTTTTGTTCAAGAACATGATGAATGTGGTGAGAATGATTTATTTTTTACTTTAAATAAGTGGCTAAATTTGTTTTTGGTTAGAAAATGGTTAATGATTTAGATATGTGTTAAATGTTATTCCATGCATGATTAAGAGCTGTTCTTTGCTTAAATGATAAGATTAATGCTTATTCTAAACTAAACATTTCAATTAAAGTTAAGAAACAAGTTAGGTTATGAGAAATCTACTTAATTTGTTAGACAAATCCTTAAGCAACTTGATTTACATCATTGAATAACCAAACCTTGATTTATCTTAAGGGTCATAATTTGAAAATTAGAAATTTTTTATATTAAACTTCTTAAAGTTTAAGCCTAATGCTTAAGATTGAAAAATAACCAAACTTTAACTTAAGTTGTTAGAGAAAATGCTTTGTCTTAACCATAACATTGATTTGATTTAGTGAAGTGATCCAAGGACAAGCCTCCTAATCCATATTTAATTAATCTATATCATTAAAAAACAATTCTTTAACTAATTCATTCATTAGGCAATTCCTTTTAATCAAACTAAGTTATTCTGCATAATTTGTCATTTCTAGTTCATTTAATAAATTTAGTTTGTAATGTCATTTGATTATGATTCTTTAGATAATTGTGACCTAATTTGTATTAGTACTTACATGGTAATTCCCTTGGGACAATAACTTGGATCTTGAATATTTTCTTACATTTCTTGTGATTAATGCACTTGCCATCATTGTTAGTTTGAATTTGTGAAAAAAAAAAGGAAATTGTGCTTTAATTGTTAAATTTATGAATTAAAATTGATCATTTAGCCTAAATAGATGACTCATCCTCTGCTATTAAATGATACACATTGCGTATGCTCGGTGTAGCCTTCATACTTAGAATTAGAGTGTTGATTATATTGAACTCATCATTACGGCCCAAGATAAAACTATAGAGCTACTCTCTTTCTCTCATAGTGATTATCTGTTTCTGGGCATCACAATTGCAACCCTTATAAGAGCGTTTGGGAGGCATTATTGCTTACAACTCATCTCATATGCTTCTAAGTTTTGTGTAAGAGGTGGACATTAAACTCTTATCTTGACACAACATCGAAATCTCTCTTCTTACTCATAGGCTCTTGGGGCACTGCCCTTTCCAAACCTTTCTTCAAGATCATACTATATTTCTTTCTCCGTTTTAGCATATCTGACACTACTCCTTATCTCGTTCTCCATAGTGCTTTTGAGCAATCCTTTTACCATGGCATTGTAGCGCATCCAGTGAGACTGATTTGGTGAGTCTACCTTTAATGTAGGAATGGACCCATCAATGAACCCAATTTTGTTCTTTGTGAAGAGCACATTACTAATGTTCTACATAATTTCTGTCCTTCAAGAGCTCACTAACATAAATCTGCCCCGGATTGTCCAAAGCATAAATGTAGTATAGGGATTGAACATCCATACTACTTATTTAAGTTTGTGTAACTACGATCTGAGTTGTCTCATCTCTACCACCTCCAGAGTTTGATTTCTTCTATGGCATGGTAAAATTTACACTCACATCGTAGAGATTTTTAAACATTAAAAGAAGAGACTAGGTTTTGGTTCTACGACAACTTCGGTTTAGGTTTTGGCTCTACGACAATTTCAATTGGCAAGGATAGCTACAATGATCGTGGGCAACCTCAGCAGCAGCAAAGATGAAAAAAAAGCAAATCTAGGTAATGTTAATATAATGAAATCTGCGTCACAACTTTGACCTTACTGCAACACCCGATTCTAGCAACAAATTATAGATAGATTTGGCATCGAAGACAATAAAGGGGCCTTTTGATTAAGCTTTTGGTTATGGATTTTAGTTGTGGTTGTTGTATTTTTGTATTGAATTTTGTGTATTTTTATAAATTTTTGTGTTGCCTGTCTTGATTTCTGTGCTGTATTAGAGTGTTTTTTTCTCGATTTCTGTGATATTCTTTATTGATTTTTGTGTTTAGAAAATTCAAAAATCAAATCTAAAAACCAAAACGTTTTCAAATGACCCCAAAAAAATTAAGGAACACAGATATGATTGAAGCAACTATTGTGGTGAATGAAAAGAGAATGGATTTAAGGCAAACGAGACACACCCTAAGTGTTTGATAAAATAACTCAAAGACTACAGTCTTACAAAAATCTTTAAGGCTTTGATTCCATGAAGAATTTCAGCATTCGTATATTATTAATTAAGTTGTGAAATTAATTTATACAGACGCAGATTTATTTCAACATTCGGTACCAAAATTACCGATACGGATCGATATTTCGGCCATAATATAATTTGGGTCTAAACCGTACCAGTTTCAATCCAATACGATTTGAATCGGCGATAAATAAGCCGAACATCTACGAATACTTTTTGGTAGTAAAATTAATGTATCATATTCAATAAATTCTTTTATGATAAACTTGAACACTCATACTTAATTATCATAACAAGATAGACATCAATTTTAAAACAAATTCAACAAATAATTAAATATCATACAAATTTTATCTATTATTTTAAAGATTAAAATGAATTTTAAACTCTTACTCTAATATCAATATTAGAAAATTTGAACAACAATCACTTAGATTATAATAGAATCTTTTCATTTATATGCATCATAAATAGAAGGGTTAAAATCATCCAAGCCTCTTATAGTTTAGTAAACTATCAATTAAATCTTTATAATTTAAAAACTATCAAATAGATCCATAAGATTTCGAATTACTTTCACTATTAGCCCCTCCGTTACTTTTTTTGTCCACGTAAACAAACGTATATTCATGTGGCATACCACGAGACACAACATGAACATGTCACGTGATACTTGACTAATAGTAAAAATATTTTGAAATTGTAGGAGTCTATTTAAGAGTTTGTCAAACTATAGAGACCTAATTGATAATTTACTAAATCACAAGAACTTAGATAATATTAAACTCAATTAATGAGTTATTTTAATAATTAAAATAAAATTATTAATAATTAAAGAAATATTTGCTGTAAATATTATATTCTTTTAATAAAATTTTAAAATCAAATAAATCTTACAAATATCTTTTTTTAATTCAATATCTATGTTATTATATATATGTGAAAGTAGCACAAACATATTTATCGTGTAAATAATATAGTAATAAATATTTTAAATTAATGATTTTTTAGGTTAATAATAATTTGGTTCAATTTAAGTATGATTTTATATAATTTAAATGATTTTTATACTCAATTGTAATTGAACCTCAATACAATAATTTGAACTTATTCGAATTTAATTATGATTTGAATCTTAAAATTAAATATATTTAAACTCAATTTAAGTCAATTAATTTTAGATCAAAATTTAATTTAATTAAGCTTAAAATTTTTAATTTAATTCGATATAAAATTATTAATATAAGTTTAATTTAAATAAAATTTATTTTTTCATTTTTCTTATGAACACTTTTTTATATTCTTTATAATATTTTAAATATAGTTATAAAAAAATCTATATACCCAAATTTATAAGTGCTTCATATTATTTCGAATGAAATTTTAAATACAAATAAGATCTAACTTATTATATTTAGATCTAAATCAAAATATGGTAAAGTAGCTCCACCTACTCCTTTTGATGAGGGCTCTATCACTCAATCACAAATATCGGGGTATGCATCTCTTAATCCTTCTTCTTCATTTCAATATAGTGATAATAGAAATCGTGAAGAATTAGCAAAATTAGTTTCAGTTGAACACC
>JAOXYD010021905.1:0-14569 GCA_028565735.1 Pinacopodium congolense
TGTGATATCCCATATAAGAGGTGAGAATTACACTTCCATATCAAAAAGAGGAAAAGTGAAACTCAAGTTCTATAAGTATACAGTAAAACTCAAGTTCAAATTGAAATTGTTGTTAGGCCAATCTGGACTTTGGGTTTTAGAAAGGCCATCAAAACAAACCTTCAATAATCCGATATTGCGTGGCAAAGGCGAAAAGAATGGAGTGGGACCAATAATAGGGGTTAAAGGGCAGCTGATGATAGGCTTCTTGCTCATTTCCATATTGAAAACGAGACGGATTCCGAATTGTGTATTGGACCTTGATAAGAATATCAAGAATTCAAAGAGGGAAATAATATCCCACATGAGAAGTGGCTATTAAAATCACATATTAAAAAAAGAGATAAGATGTGAGCCTTTATATGAATATAAAATATATTACCAATCAACTTTTAACTAACTATTTTTTAATAAGAAATTATCTTAAATCTAAATTGAAATTGGACAGCATGAATTTGACTCTATACACCTTACATATGAAAATATCGATTGCATCTTTACAACTAAACTAGAGTCACAACTGTTTAATTTCTTCAACAAAAAAAAAAAAATCTTTACAACTAAAGAAAGTGCGAAAACCATTTTTCACATAAAGTGGAAAAAAATTGTATTAATATTAAGGTAAACTAAATTCTAAATCACAAGTTTACGGATTAAAGAAATCCCTAGAACTTACTTATTGAGGCTTCTTGAAAATAAGAACTTACTATAGGTGAGGTGGACCTACAAGCTGGGAAGATCAAGCTAAAAGGAATCATTCACACTTCTTCAAACGTCTCCTAAAGTTAAGAAGTGATATGATATCAAAATTAAGTGCATTATAGGAAATGGAGAAACTGCATTTATATTTTGTGACAATTGGAATCGAGATGGCCAGCTTTTCTAGACTCTATCCTCAACTCATAAAATGTTTTTCAATTATAACAAGGGTGAAAGAGATTATTAATGGTGATTCTTATCAATGGCAAGAACACTCCTCTGTGAAATTCGTTAACAAATCTGGTAAAAAATGTTCTAAAACTCCTAAGCAGATCGAAAGCTGGTACATAATTGTTTGGAACAAATAACTACAGTAGAAAAGTCTCTTTCTTACTGTGTGGATCTATGTTAAAAGAAAGCTCCCTACCTAAGATAAACTTAGTTACTTAAATATTCCCTCTAGATGCTGTCTTCGCAAATGTAAAAAAAAAACTTTCAACCAGCTTTTATTCAGTTGCCAATTTTCTAGATACATGATCAAGTAGCAAACTTCGATGATTGCATAGTCTGGTTCGGCCGAATTAAGAATAGATTAAGTGGGGACTAAATAATCTTCCTAACTACTTTTGGTTCATGTGTGTATTGTATTTAGAAAGAAAGAAGTAACAGATGTTTCAAAGATAAAGAGAACAGCAAAGAACAGCTACTAAAGGAACTTACAGATAAATGGAGATCTCAAACATATAGTTGCAACCTAACTAGGACCTGTAGACTGGAACTAGGTTGATCGGGTTTTGTTTTCTAGGTAAATCCAATCCAGAACAGATTCGGCTGAGGAGGACCTCTGCACCTGCTGATAGCTTCGATGGGATTTCTCTAATTGGTTTCTAGCCAGAATATTCACCAATCGCTAGAACTAGTCAAAGAATCACCTGGAAACACCCATGAAAACAGTGGAATATTATTTTGGTAATACGTAATTCCATCGGTAGAAAGCCCAAGTTACCTTGGGTGTAATCGACCTAAAATCTTTTTTTGAAGAGGGTTTTTTCCTGGATAAGGGAGAAGCTATACCATGCATAAGGAAAGAAAGAAGATCAGCAGAAAAGCAACTGAGAATAGAGAAAAGTCGATAGCATTTGTCCACAATTCCTTATCAACAGAGGCTTCAATTGACATGGATGAACTTCCAGTGTGTTAATGGCAAGGTAGGGTCTCTTAAATTTTGGATGGTTTTCTTTATTGAAGACGTGTCTTGATCCAAGAATTTAGAGATTACTGGAGGGTGTTTTGCTGTTAATATCATTTTGATCGAAGAATCCAGGGCCTTTAATTCGTAATTACTCTTAACCTTTTAATTTTCCCTATTAATTCAATCTTTCTAATTTCTCTAAAAAAACTTTTTTTTACATTGCTATATAAAAAGTAGAAAATTCATATTTTGCTACACTAAATTACATGTTAATTACAAAATTTAAATAAATTTTACAATGCCAATAAGAATTATAAATCATGTTAATCAAATTTATAAAATTTTAATATCTCACAAATATATCCTGTCATTTACTCTATTATCAACGTTATTAACATTAATTATCATTCTACATCAGTAGAGGTGTATTATGAAATAAATTTAAATAATAATTTTATTTTTCCATTTAATAATTAAAGAATTGAAAAATTATTGGAATAAAAGATTCAGCTTAGGTATTATGGAACAGTTCATTTTTAATTGACCACCTTCAGACATAAGAAGCTTTCTTCCTTTTGCCAGTCTCACTCACCATTTTCCAACAACACTAGTTTGTTTGCCACTATGTTAAGGCCACTTACCTCACCTTCTTTCTCAATCCATTATGGGGTTGTTTCGCACTGGATTTCCTGTTGCAAGAGTCACTACCTCTCTAGTCACACCATCAATGGTTTCATTGTGAGTATTGGCTTCACAACCACGACATCACCAATATTAATTGAACCCTTAATCTTACTCTTCCTTTAGATAAATTATTTGCTTAGTGAAAATAAGGTCATGACTTTAAATCTTCAAGCTTATTTTTGTTACTTCCCTTGACATTCTTGAAGCACTTGTTTAAGTCGTCCCATTTGTCTTTTTATCTCTTTGTGCTGTTATTGTACACAAGCCTTTGCATTCTCACGAAAATCTCTCCTCGAAGTGGCACTTTTGGATAATACGTTAAGTTAAGGACTTTTTTGGTTAAGTTTTTTTGTTTATATTTGTTGTTTTTTTTTCTATGATATGTCCCATACTCATAGACTCTAGTCATAGGAGCTCTTTTATTCCACACGAGTCACTTGATTCAAATGTAATAGATTGTCGTCCGAGTGAAAGTTCAATTGAATCGCCATAGCCTTATTTTAACGTGATTGCCATCCGAGAGCAAGCTCGATTGAACAGTCAGAACCACACCACTATACCACATATCATATATTGGTTGGTATCCGAGAGCAAGTTCCACCAAATCGCCCAAACTGCATCATATCTCAATCAATATATCAATTAATAAATCTATCAATTCCTAAACCAATTTCATGCCCAACTGACTAACTCATTATGCACATACCTTGTTGAAGCCTACCAAGAAGCTCATTCTACTACCAGGAAGCTCATTCTACAAATATCTTCCAGATGATCACATGTTTCATCAAGCATAATATAGCACAACAAAAATGCACTTATTGTGCCAAACCATATGAATGAATAGCATGTGTACATATGATAATGATAGTGATTTTAATGATGCATATGCAAATAAATTTTTAATGCATGCTTATAATCATAGATATTAACTCTCAAGTAGAATGTACTCCTCCGCGCTAAATCTAGTGCCTCGAAGTGGAGGGTTCTGATTTTGATTGATCTATAGAAAGAAAATAGAAAGAATCATTATGACATAAGGCCTATATAAGTTTCAAATTACCTAGAGAATAAGATAATATATTAATTCGTCATTTATTCTAAGGAGTTCATACTCTACTTAAAACTTTGAGATCACGTTTTACGAGAACTATAATAAAAATCTGGTAGAGTTTTTTTTTTATAAAATGGGCATCCCCCTTCTAAAAGAAGGATTATTCCTTTAATGAAAATATACTTTTATATCCACTAGTAGTCATAATTCAAGCTGGACCTCTGAACTATAATTTTATATCTAATTGAATCCATATTTAAAACGTAAAATCCATAGCAAATCCAATCTATAATATAAGCATACCAAATTCCAATCCTAGCACACCATCATTTATGCTCAATACATCTATATAGTCTCAATTTTAGTCAACATTAATTCAAATTTAATCAATTTCATGTATTTAGATAAAAATATAAATCTTTCAAAATTTTTATCTCATAAACTATTAAGAATTTTAATACATCACTTTTATAAAGTTGATATACATAATTTTTTAACATTTTAAAAATTATTTAGACCTATTTCTAGCTGATGGAAAAATCACCACGTCGACAAAGTGTAGGCCCCACACACTTGTGTCGGAGCGGCAGTGACCTTCACCACCTATTCAAAAATGAAAAGCTTACTTCCACGAATCTATTGGCACTAGTTTTATCAAAACTCCTTTTGATTTATAAAAATCGAAGGTTTAAAGATCAAAGGAAAATCATTTTCGTGCGCTAGTAAAATGGGCCAATTAACATTTAGTTTCCATACTTATCTATATTTTTAGGGTCATTAAACACATTAGTGGTGTTAATTTTGCTAAAAATTGACTAGAAATTTAAAAATGATGACTAAAATTTCTCTAAATTTGGGCCATTTTTAATAAAACAAGTTTAAGAGTTTATCAAAGCATCCCGAGAGCTTTCTATAAAGTTCTAAATCATCGAAAATGGTGGTTGGACAATGAAGATATGTGAATCGAAAGTTAAATATAAATAATGGCATAAATAGTGACCTATAGAGAGAAAGGTAAAAATACAAATGAAACTTAAGTTATCTTAAACCTAACTTATACCCTTATAATACTTTTCTTCTTATTGGTCTATTAAGATTAACTTTTAAAAAATTTGGGTCATTATATACTTTCCCCTTTAATAGAAATTTGTCCTCAATTTTTACATCTTACCTCATTGTTGAAATAGATGCGGATATTGACTTTGTTTATCTCGCTCTATCTCCCACGTACAATTATCCATTAAATGATTACTTTATAAAACTTTCATTATTGATATATTTCTTGATCTAACTGTCGAATCTGATAATCTACTATGGCAACTAGTTGTTTCTCATATATCAAAGGACCACCAATCTCTACATTACATGGTTGAAGAATATGGGAAGGATCCAGAATATATTTCCTCAATATCATGAAATACCAGATGGACTCTAAACATCTTAAGCGGTAACACCAACCTATATACTACTTGACCCACTTTAGATCCAACATTAAAGGGATTGATATAACTTGGAACTAGTTTACCTTTCTTACCAAATCTCATCACTCCCTTCATCGGTGATCCATGTCACCTACTGAGAATCTGACGTCTTTCCTTTTTAGATATGCGTAACTATTTTGTTTACTAAAATTTTTTTTCAATATTTGCTAAATAATGGGGATCCTTTTAGAAGTAATTTGTACTAACTCAGGCCCTGTTAATTTTCTTTCACCGATTTCCTAACATAAAGGTGATTTACATTTTCTTTCATACAAAGCCTCATAAAGGGCCATTATAATACTATTTTAGTAACTATTGTTATAAGTAAACTCAATCAGCAACAAATGCAAATTTCATTGACCACCAAAATTAATAGCACACATCTTAAGTATGTTCTCTAGGGTCTAAATAGTTCTCTCAGACTGGCCATCTGTCTGAGGATGAAAACCAATGCTAAAGTCCAATCTTGTACCCAAGGCTTTATACAACTCTTATCAGAAAATTGATGTAAAATTTAAATCTCTATCAGAAACTATAGATTGTGGTACCCAATGCAAACACACAATCTTATTAACATATAACCTGGCCAACTTGTCGGTTGAAAAATTCTCCTTGATAGGTAAGAAATGCATAGACCTCATTAGTCAATCCACAATCACTCATACAACATTATATATAGTATTAGGGCGAGTCAATCCACTCACAAAATCTATAGTAATCATATCCTATTTCCACTTAGGAATGGGAAGTTACTGTAATAATCCTAAAGGTCTTTATTACTCAAGCTTCAACTTCTAACATATTACGCACTACGCTATAAGTTATAAAATGTGCTTCCTCTATAATCTCCTTCCTTAAGTCATTAACATCCGGTACACATACTTTAGTATCCATCCTCAGAATACCATCACCAACTATAGTAAGATCCTTAGCTCAATCCTGCTTAATCTCTTCAATAATCTTACACAACTGAGGGTCCATGGACGAAGCAACCTTAACCCTCTGCAAAAACATAGATCTAACCTTAAATTATGTTAACAAACACCCTTATTTTAATATTTTTTATTGTAATCCTTGGTCAACTAACTCATGAAACTCTTTAATTAAGATGCTCCTTATGGAGCTGATATGAATATGATTACCAGATGATTTCTACTTAGAACATCAACTATTACATTATTTTTTCTTAAGTGATACAAAACAAAACGGTCATAGTCATCCAGAAGCTTCATCCATCTTCACTACCTTAAGTTTAGATCCCTTTGATGAAAAATATGTTTCAAACTCTTATGTTTAGTATAGATCTCATAAGTCACATCATACAAATAATGTTTCCAAATCTTAACTGTAAATAGTACAACCGCCATCTCTAATTCATAAATAGAATAGTTCTGCTTATGCTTCTTTAGTTATCGGGAAATATAAGACACTACCCGTCCACTGGATAAGCACAAAACCTAAATAAATCCTATAAGTATCACAATACATAGGAAATCTATCAAATCCTGAGGGTAAGGTCAACATTAGAGCTGATGTTATCCTGTCCTTAAGTTGTTTGAAACTATCCTTACACGCCTTTAACAAAACGAACTTAACGTTCTTTTGAGTTAACATAGTCAAAGGTGCAGCTATTTGGGAGAAATCTTAGACAAATCTTCGATAATAACCTACCAATTCTTGGAAACTCCGAACCTCAGTGACAGTAATAAGCCTTGGCCACTCTATAATAGCTTCAATCTTCTTAAGATCCACTTAAATATCATCTTTAAATATCACGTACCCTAAGAAGACTACATGATCTAACCAAAATTTGCCCTTAGGAAATTTAGCATACAACTAATGCTCTCTTAAAGTTTTTAGAACCATACTTAGATGTATTGTATGCTCTTCTTCACTATTAGAATATACTAGGATATCATCAATGAATACAATGAGAAATCTATCTAGAAAAGGTCTAAACACCATGTTCATCAAATCCATAAAAGCTGCAAGAGCATTAATCAACCTAAAGGACATTACCAAATATTCATAACGAATATACCTAGTACAAAATGCATTTTTAAGAACATCTCCTCCTTTAATCCTTAACTGATGATAACTTGACCTTAGATTAATCTTAGGGCATGTTTAGTTCCACTTTAGTTTTTGGTTTTTCATTTCCTATATTTCTAAAAACAAAAATAGATAACGAAAATACACTAATATAACACAAAAATCAAAAAAGAAAACACAATAACCAATACAAAAATACAATAACCACAATAAAAAATCAAAACACACAACTCAACTAAACATGCCCTTAGAGAAACATTTGGCCCCTTGAAGCTGGTCAAATAGATCATCAAATTTTGGAAGTGGATACTTATTATTAATCGTCACTTAATTTAATTCTCTATAATCAATACATAGTATGATACTACCATCCTTCTTCTTTAAAGATAACATTGGTGCTCCCATGGAGAACTAGTAGATCTAATAAATCCTTTATCCAAAAAATCTTGTAATTGCTTCCTGAAATCTTTTAATTCTACAGAAGCTATCCTATAAGGTGGAATTGAGATAGAAGTTGTACCCAACACTACATTAATACAAAACTCTACCTCCCTTTCTGGTGGCAAACCCGACAACTCTTCAGAAAAAGTATCAAGAAACTCATATACAATTAGAACATCATTAACTAAACCTTACTCTATTAAAGTGTCCCTCACTAAGGCCAAATACCTTTGACAATCTCGTTGAAGCATTCTAGCAGTAATGCTAGATATAAGGTTTTGGGGTGCTTTTCCTTTATTACCTCTAAGTCAGAATTCAACATCGTCTGCAATTATGAAAATTACTACCTTCTTCTAACAATCCAAGATAGAAAAATATTATGACAACCAATTCATACCCAAAATTATATCAAAAGCCATCACATTTAACAATACTAAATTAGCCACTAACTTTCTATCTTCAATCAATATTGGACACGAAGGGAAAATAATATCAAGTTAGGGATTCACTTAGAGGGGTGGGTACTGATAAAAGAATTACTAATCTAGATGTTTTGCAACTAATCTTTGACTCAAACATAGGAGATATGAATAAATAGGTAGCACCTAGATCAAATAAAACTCTAGCATCAATATGATAAACTAATACAATAGATGTTACAACTGCATTAGAGGTTTGAGCATCTAATGGGATGAGAGTGAACACCAAAGCCTGCTCTCCTCCTGGCTGCTAAGAGGTCGATGCTTACCTAAAGCCTCTAGTACCATATCTACCCCTAGGTCTAATCTACCCCCAAACCTACCTCTTAAACCATGACATTGCTGACCTATAATTTGAAATTTGCTCTGATACTGCACATGATGTTGAGGTTGAACCTGACCTATTGGCTGGGTCACGCTAGCAAAGGAACTTTGAGGAAACTGCCTCTAAAACCCAAAATTAAGGTACTCTCTAATGAAATACCCAATATAACTACATCAAAAGCAATCACCTGGAGGAATGTGACAAGGTTCCTAATGAAGTCTACCATAACTCTATCAAACAAAGACTCTAGAATAAGGAGTATTATACCTAGAACTCTGCCCAGTATGACTACTAGCTGCTCTATGTTTAAATCTAATTAATCTCGTTGGATCCTTACAACCATGCCTATTATCCTTATATTGATGTGATCTATGACCTTATTGAGACTATCCATATTGCTCTCTACTTACACTTATTTGAAATGTCGGTAATTATGAATAATAGTCTTTAGCCCCAATACTATTAATCTAGTAAGGATTAGAAATGGTGCCTTACATGATGTGCTGACTCCCTGTCTCTCTAATCTCATCTATAGCACCCTTTAGAGCCTAGCCCTCTAAACAAATTCCTTTATATACAGGACCCAAATGGGTAATGTTCAATCCCACTACCTATCTCTGATCAGTCATATGCTCTGTATACCTCATCAGTTGGTAAAACTCAATAGTATACTCCTCAACTGACCTATCACCTCTCTTAAGATATAAAAATTGCCACTTATAAGCATTTCTTTATAATGGTTAATAAAATCATCTCATAAATCTCTGTTTAAACTCCTTCTATGATGAGGTACTTATAATTGGCTTAATAACCTGGATAAACCAAGCTAATGTAACTGCCTAAACTAATAACTCAATACTTAAAATCCTCTAAAAATTTGTATACACCATTGAGAAAGTCTATGGTGTCCCCTGTACTTTGAAAAGTAATCCTACCAACCATTGGTATAATGTAAGGTAGCTTCTGCATTCTTCATATCCTAACCTTTATTTTAAGCCATCTAATGCATTAAAGGGATAGTCTAATTTAGAGAAGTTATAGTATTTTATAATTTTGTAATACTAATTGCTAGAGTAGCAGTATCTACACCCTGTGTTACTAGCTCATTCGGAGTTTAAAAATCTAGCTGTCGCACAATAGTTCTAGGCTTATTCCTACGCCTTGCCTATTTGCATAGCGATGGAGCCACGACCTCATCATGAACTGATTCTTTATCGACTGCCCCTTTGGCCTTAATAGTTCGCGTTGAAATTCTACTCCTTCTCATGCTAACAAGGAATAAGAAAAAGCTTAGGGATAATCAAAGTTCTAACAGTACTACAGAAGGATAGAAGTAAAGACAATAATTTAAGACAAATATGATCCTAATGCTATGTTAGCCCTATATAGCACTTAAGATGAGGGTAAATTAGGTATTAAAAATTTCAACTAGATTATTCTACCTAATTTTTTACCAATTTATTTAAAACGCATAAGATAAAGAACAATTATAGTTTATCACATTAAACAATAACAATAAATTAGATAATAAAAATAAGTACATAAAAGTAAAAGAGTAAGGAAGAGAGACACAAATGATTTATTCTAGTTCATAGCGGTCCATTTACCCCTACATCTAGTCCACAAAACCATTATTGAGATTTTCACATTAACGTAATAAATAAGAATACAATGCTAGAAATACAATCATTTTTCAAAATTCAAAGATAATTTTTCATTCTCCCTTTCAAGGTTAAAGACTAACACATCACTTCCTTTTCTAAAGTTAAAAGATAACCTATCACTCCCTTTTTTAAAGCTTAAGGATAACCTCACAACACTCTTCTTTTTTAAGACTTAAGAATAACTTTTATACAAAAAGACACACAAATTTCACCCTTCTCACAACACACCTTACAAAATTTGTCACTCTTGACTCACTAAGGTGTATAAGGTCTCAAAGAAGATTTATGTATGAAATACAACACATAATACTTATAAATATACTCAAAAATATAATTCACTCACATAAACATACATTTTAAGCTCATAAACAAACTCAAGAATAGTTTATATGTTTTTTTATACAAAAACTACACAAATAACACATATTTATACTTAAAAATCTTAATGCACATGTTATATTATCGTTATCTAATGTTCCTTAATATTTAATAATATTACCTTTGCAAAACTAACCATTCACTATATTACCATTGCGTTTTTGTCACATTTGGTCAACTGAAGCTTTAGTGTCGGTCGATCGACCTTCAATCAACTGATATCTATCATTCAGTCAAGGTACTCTAGCCCATTTTAGTTCAAAACAAATCAAACTTAATCTAGCTCACTTCAAAACCCAATCCAATATACTTTAACACATTCCAATTAATACCAACTGTATGCTAACACAACCAATTCATTCTAAACACATTTTACACAATTTAACACAACCAAGTCCATTCAACTTACCAAGATACCTTTACACATTAATTTAACTAATTTTAAGAATCTTAACGTAACCAATACACTCGAAGATCTAATTACATAACTCATACCAATTTAACCAAGTAATTAATCATTCATTCATTCATCCTTTAATCAATTCATCTATCACATATATTCATGCAATACCATACAAACATTCATTAATACATCAAAAAGATTTTCACACACACATCAAGCATAACAATACCTCTTAATTATGCATCCTATATGCAAAAACTAAATATGAATGTGTATGTATGTTTAAGCCCTTTGAACCTATAGTAAAACCAAAAGAAGACTTAGATAGTCACTCATAACAACCTATCAAATTTTACTCTCGAACTTGATCTTTTATCTTCAATCTTCAAGTTTATTCCCAATGCTTTTCTTCTATCAACTTTGTTCGTCAACCATTTCCACATCCTTCATAAATTCTAAGCGAAGTCTTTAACATTAAGCCTTCACATTAATGTATTTCAAGTCTTCATCATATACTTCAAAGCTTGTTTCTTCAAACTTATCTCAATAAAAAAAACTCCACAAAAATATTAGCGAAGCTATTTTGTCATCATCAAAATAACGGTGAAGCCAATACTTAGTTCAATAATCCCCTATTTCTGATGATAACAAAACTATGTGATATTAGACACATATAACAAACAAATTATACAATCAAACCAATCCACAAATACATGCAAATATCAAACACGAAAAAAATTTGCTATCTCTTTCTAATATCACATATACCATTCTCCTCATTTTTATATCATAAAAAAAACACACAACCAATTAAAAAAAAGGGAAATATGGTGAATACTAATACAAAACAAGTCGCATAAAACGAACATAACACTTTGATACTAAAATACAAGCACAAAACATATAAGTGGGATACACGTATCTTTTACCTATAAACATATATCTCAAATTAGGTTTCACAACATGTAAAAAAAACATCATAACTTAACTTTCAAATGATGTTAAAAATTTTTGTTCAATAATGCTTTCTCTTAATAAAACATACCATGGATAAACTTCAAGATATCACGTTACAAATACTAAAAATAGGTACAAAATAAAACAATTCTCAGTTCAAAATGTGTTAAACTCATTCCCGTCAAAAGTGATACCAATTTCTGTTAAAGGGTGATTACTCAAAAATCACATACTTGATTCTAACCTTATTGAAAAATGAGACATGTTTATACCAATTATTAAAAAATATGATTACTAAAAGTTAGAAAAATAAAACTTGAGCTAATTATTGATATCACTCTTAATAAAAACTAGTTGTTAAAACAAGATATCACTTGTTAACAAAAACATTAATCAATAACCACAGTTGATACCATTTGTTGAAAATTGGACTTGTTGATACTAATTATAATAAAAACAATGCAAACTAATAATTAATTAAAGAAAGACAAGTATCTAATACCAATTGTTAATAATACTTAAAAATCATATAACACAAAGTATCATCAATAGGTAGCAACATCACAATAAATATCATTTATCAATACCAAAAAGGGATACTCCTCCTTTTATGCATAATTGAAAACAAGGAATTAATCAAAAATCAAATACCAATTAAATTCTTTCATACTTGTCATAAAAATTGTTTCATATTTTATCATGAAATCATCAAAACTCTAAAATTTGACTAATTCCCCATATGTTAACCATGCAATAATTACAATTTTCAAAATTTTCAAAATTTAGGACTCCTCAATTCATGCAATCTTAATTTTTTATAATTTAAATTTTCATCACAAAACATGAAATACATGAAGAGAGACAATCATTAGAATCATTCAAATTCAAATACAAGTACTACATCCCTAAATTCATGCATTTTTTCATTTAAAAATTTTCATATTATGGAGCAAACTTATTAAAGAAATAAACAAGTTACAAGTATATCAGCTGCAAAACCATCGTACAAAATTTCCCTTTCATAACAATTTTTTTTAAAAATCCTTCCTTATCTTTGAAAAATAATATCATGAATGAATTTATCAAAACTTAACTTTTGAAACTTTGAAAATAAATTAAGTGCCATGTTCAACATGAGTAAACTAAGATCTAAATGCCATGACATAAATTTCCAACAATTAACCTTTAAGGAATTTAAAAAATTTGTAAAATTCATGATGTCTAGATTCAAGGATTTTAATGAATTATGAAACTTCTAAACCTTTATCATAAATTGATGTATGGAGGTAATTTATCAAAAATATCAAAATTTTTAGTAAATAGTTTTATAAAAGGAAATTCTCCGTTGTTTTTTCTTCTTTTTTTTGGAAAACTTATAAGCTCCCCCTAAATGAAAGAAATTCTTTTAAAAAGTATGTAGGTGTAAATTTTAAAATAAATGAGAGGGATTAAATTGTCAAAAATCACAATTATTGAAAATATGCTTAAAACATGCTTCTTTATGCTTACAACTGCAAAATTAAGTCACGTAAATCATGAAGTATATAAACGTTCAAGAGGCACTCAACATAATCATATTAAGAAATTTATCAAATCATAATTTACCTAGTCATGCAGAATCATGTAGGAATGTCATTCAAAAAGGCTTTTTAACTAATTAATACATACTCATTGAAATCAAGTAACTTAAAAATCATATGACTAATCATGATTTCTAAAACAAAAACATGTCAAAGCTTAAAAGTATTTAATTAAGTACCTCAAAAGTATCTATCATCAATTATGAATAATATACGAAAAATTGTATCTAAAACACCTAAGTGCAATTTTAAACTTTCAACGTCCAAAAAGTAAGTATCATACAAGATTGAAAGGAAGTTCGGATAAATCTAGGGAGAGACACCCACAAATGTGAGGAAGAAAGGAGTAAACATGATTAGAGGAAAAGATTTGAGACTTTGGGGAAAGTTGTGGCCTGGTAGGGGAAAAGAAAATAAAATGAATGTAAAGATTACTAAAATTAAAGCACCTCTTACTTAGGTATCGGTCGATCGATCAACTGGCAATAAGTTGGCCAATATACTTTGTTCAGTCAACCGAGCATTAACACACACACAATAATGATATATTCAGACATAAATTATAGAAACTGAATAGCACTTTTCTATAATTACTCCATCAGATTTTATTTTCAAGAATACAATTAAAATAAGGGGTCATGCATTTTATGTTTAAGACATACCTCTCTTCTACATTTATTACCAATTTTATTTCTTGAATTTTTCACTTTCTTTGTTCAATAATGTATGTTGGTGATTTTTCTTTTATCCTCTTAGATATATCATTTAAAACCTACAAAAAAAACTTTAACAACTTTTTGGTACACATATCATCTTAGGTCCTTGATGGTTAGTTACAAACCTATCTCATCTATTTGACAAAACATTTATGTCCCTTAAATGATCATAGAAAAATTTATGAACATGCTCAAAACATCTACAACAATGACAAACCAAAGGTGCTCGTGACCTATATGCATTTCTATGATCATGCCTTGGTGTAGAATTATCAAAACTTCTAAATACATTAAAAAAGTGATAATGAGATCTCATGTTAGTTTAGTTTTATATCATTTCTAAGTCTAAACATTTCTCTTTGATAAAATTCTTATCTAGGATATGCATTAGATGCATTCCACATCCTAGGATAAGCATTATAGAT
>JAOXYD010021916.1:0-28181 GCA_028565735.1 Pinacopodium congolense
AATATAAGAGGCATTTGAAAAGTTTCATACAAAAGGGTCAAATTTATTGTTACTCCTTGACTCAAAAGTTCCATTATATCCTTACTTTTACTAAAATTCGAGAATGAATTCTTTTTTAAATAGAAGAAACTAATGCAGATTAAGACAACTTAATATTTATATTGCAGAACTATATTTTTATTTTATTTTTATTTTTCTTTGAAAGATGTTTTTGTCTTTAATTATACTTTAGGGTTTCATATTATTCTTTTGTAACCACTTTTAAGATTTCATTAGTTAGAACATTACTTTTGAGAATTTAATTTAATTTTCTTTGGTTCTTCAAAGAGTTTTTGTCCAACTTTTGAATTTAGTATGCTATATACGTTGTTTCACTATCGACCCTTATGCACTAGACATTTTCTTTTGGATCATAAATGAAAATTAAATAATGTTCTAACCATATAATAGATGGTTCGACAATTAAGTCATTCCGGTGACCAGTAGAATAATATTAGCCATGTTGTCTCAATGAAACAAACACGTTAGATCATAATGTGTGGTACAATTTGTTAGAAATTTTTTCTAGCTTAATAAGAATAATATTACATTTATTAAAACAGTTTGGAAATAAGGGTTGCCTTGTACTATTTAGGGCAATGTAAACAGATGCAACTAATTGATTTGGGGTGGAGGATGTAAATTAGCAATTACATCTCCTCTTATTGAGTTCAATATCTCACAACAATTACTTTTTATTATGTAACTCATTTTATACTCAAATAGATTAAAAAGAATATTTGGTAGTCCAGTTCCAGTATATTATTATTCTAATTCTTGTTACTGTTTCCTTTAATGACTTCGAACCCACCTCTAAGTATGCAGCTAGCAGCACTATAAATTTATAACATAAAATAAGAAGATTACCAGTAAGCTTTAGCTTGACTGGTGTAACTCATTTTCACCGCTATAAAGGGAAAGACGTGTGATGTGCTGGACAGACAAAAGGATATGAAAGCCAAAGGAAAGTGTAAGGTAGGAGATAAAGACAAGGTACGAGTTGTATTGTCGAGTAGAGATATAATTTAATACGAATCCACGTTATACACGTGTGCGTGAGTTGGCTATTAATCTATTTGCAAGTTTACGATTGTATCACATTAATCCAATGTGGGAACGCCATGCATAATTCCTCACATGCCACCATCTAACTTGGGAAAAGAAAAAGCATGATCACAAGTGTTTGTCCCGAAATGGTAAATAAAAATGTGACCCGAATTACGTGACTGCTTTCAAAATCTTTCTAACATTAGGTAAAATAGTTCGAATTATTAACCTTTTTTTATTCGAATAATTTCCTATAGATACTAATTTTATTTCATTTTACAAATTAGTAAAAGTGACATGGCAATAGAAAAGTCATCTTGACATGAATCATCTGTTTAATTTAAAGTTCTTTGCGGCATTAGGTCAAAAACGTTCTCAAAAAGAAAATAAAACATCATAGTTTGAATTCTTCGACCCCATTTTGCGTAAAATATTCTTCTGAATAATGTCCTATATACTAATTATGAATTCAACTTCACCTTCTTAGAAATGGGATGGCAACATGAAAATCCCTATTTACAAGAACGCGCTATCTATTACTTGGCTTCCTATATGTGCACACTGTTGAATGGCAAGATGAAGTCGGCGTTGGGATGTGCCTCTATCAATCTATTTTAGCTTTTCAAGCAGCGTATATGAAAAGCATGATAAAGTGAGTTTAGATCAAGCAAATATAGTTTTCTAATCCAGTTAAATATTTAAATTCATTATTAAATTTTAAAATATTAATTTCTAATTGTAATACAATAATTCTTTTATCATGTAATGGATGACACCTGAAATTCGTTATATGATAACACTTCTGTTTTTTTATTTGACTGAGCATGAATATGGATATAGATATGATTTTTAAAAATGAGTATGGGTTTTTTTTTCAAAAAATAAAAATGGGTATGAGTATTGCTATGCCCGACTTATTGTACATTAAACTCGATATCAATTTTTAGTCATTAAATTAAAATAATAATAAAATAATGATATGGTCATTGGTCGCATTTCCTCAATCTATCTAAGATACTATATTTTTTTTAATTGAATCAATTATACGAAAATTCTAAATACTTTAAAATTTTTACGAGAGATTCGTATATTTTATGAAGAGTTTAAAATTAATTATTTTGATAAATTGCGTTGTTAACTTTGGTTAAGGTGCAATTTTTGAACACGTAGATAACTACATTATAGGAAAATGATTGAAAATTAACAAATACTATGGGTGATATGTGTTTAAAATATTGATTTATCATATCTAGATATCATTATTTATATTTAAAATATAATATTAATTAATTTTATTAACATTAAAATTTTATTATATTTATTAATTATTGATAATATATTTATTTTTTATTATGAGAGTAAATTCCATCTTTCATCAAAATTTTATTTATTATCTAATAATACTAATGAATAAAATGATCAATTTATCAATATATAATTTATATTTTCATAAATAAATAATAATTAATATGATTTATTATTAATGTAAAGAAAAAATTTAATTCTTGTTATTCTATTGATTTATCACATTCATATATCATTTTATACAAACAGTACAGATAAATATTTAATTTATAGAATAAATTAATTTTATTAATATTGATAATAGATCAATTAGTTTAAAATAATTAAAAAAAATTTCATTAAAATTTTTTGGTTGAATAATAATAAATAGGATGATTAATATGTTATAATAATTTAAATTGTGCAGTAGTATTTATTTTTTATTTATTCTAATTTTTATAGATAATGATTTTTATATATTTTTATAAATATGAATTATTAAATATTTTACTAATACTAATAATTATTTAACACTACCATTGTAATAAATTGATGAGACAAGAAAATTTAGTTAGTATTGATAGTTGATTAATGACTCGTTTAGTTTAACTTCTTATTTTTATTTTTATTTTTTAAAATATAAAAATTAATGTAAGTTATTTTTATTAATTTATTAAATTTTATGTATTTCCTTCACTTTTATATTTAAAAATGAAAATAAACTAAAAACGTTACTAAACAGGGCTTAAAGTATTTAGTGGTGCAAGTAAATACATAGTGGGTTTACAAGTTAATGACATTTCCATCAAAATTTGTGGGCCATGCTTACATTGATAGGTAACTTTGTCTGCCAGCGGGTTCTTTTAAGGCCTGCTTTATCTTAATTTGTGTTAGTTTTAGACATCGATCGGGCAGCTACCTAAAATCACAACCTTGCCATGTGTGATTAAGATTCGATTACAATATTTTGGCGATCATCATTATCACTTCTAACATTATTGCTTCTTGTCTCTGTCACGCTGTTATGGAAAAATTGGCGATCTTGGAGAACCAGTGAATCCAAGAAAGGTAGCTTCATGTTGCAATCTTCCCATTCCATTCTAAACAAATTATATTCCAGTTCATCACTAATTTTGTTAAATAAAGTTGAATAGATATTTTACACATGTTTATAAATAATTGTACGTAAATGAAATGCTCCAAAGTTCATATAAATAAAGTGTTAACTTCATACCTAATAATTCTAGTATTTCCTATCAGACGTGCATTTGTCGTGAAATTGATATTATCTTATAAAAAAGAAAGTTAATGAAGTACACAACGAAAAAGTCGATTAACCAATAAATTGAGGAATATATTAACACATAGACACAAAAACCAAAAAATAGACGTGTATCCTCCCACATGGATTTTTCACACACGACTATAATTTACTTATTCAAGGTTTTATAGTAAAATTATGCGAAATCAAAGTTTTTGAGGAAAGGATTTCTTTCTTAAGTGACAGAGCCTATTACATATATGGTTAAAAAAGGGGTCCAAAATCACCCAAAAGAATTAGACAAGCTGTTAATTTTTTAGTAATTAATTATAAAATCATTAAAAAGAATTAGATCAACTGTTAGGACCGTTTAGTTAAGTTATTAATTATGATTTTCATATTAATTTTTGTATCTTTTTTATTTTTATACTATTTTTTTATTTGTTTGCAATATTAGTACGATGTTGTTTTTTCTCTATTTTTTTAATTATATATTTTAAAAAATAAGAAACAAAATTCAACTGAATAATGCCTTTAAGTTATTATTAATTAATTATAAACCATGTGTGGTTATTATTAATTAATTATAAGCCACGTGAAGTGGAGGACCTAACTGCCTACTGCTTTTCCAAACTCTTTCGGGTGATTTTTGGTCCCTTTATATAAACTCGTAATACGTATCAATCTCTACATGTTCTTCATCATCAACCAGCTAGTATCCCAATTTCTTGTCTCTCTAGGACATCTCATTCTAATACATTATCCACAGTATTTTCCTTTAGGCTTAGAACAAATATCGATCCTTCTCCAAATGGATGGCCTTCAAAAATGCGATGCAAATTATGTTCCTCTCACACCCTTAACTTTCCTCAAAAGAGCCTCCAAGGTTTATGCCAACCGCACCTCTGTTGTCTTCGAAGGCACCCGCTTCACTTGGCTCCAAACCTACGAGCGTTGTTGCCGCCTAGCCGACTCTCTCCGCTCCTTAAACATTTCCAGAAACGATGTTGTAAGTAGTACTTTCAGTGCACTAGATCCTGAACAATGTCACTACACGTTCTTACACAAGAATCCAATGCCCTTGTTGTTTTAATTTGTTTCTTCAGGTCTCTGTACTTGCACCGAACATCTCAGCGATGTATGAGATGCACTTTGCGGTGCCTATGGCAGGGGCTGTACTCAACACCATCAACACCAGACTGGACTCAGAGAATGTAGCTGCAATTCTTCGACACTCTGAAGCCAAACTCTTCTTTGTTGACTACCAATACGTACCTCTCGCACGAGAAGCTCTCCAGATACTTGAAGGCAATTCAGGATCAAATAAACCTCATTCTGGATCACCAACTCCTGTCGTCATTGTCATCGATAACATCGACTCTCCTTCAGGTTTCCGTCTAGGAAACTTGGAGTACGAAGAGCTCGTTCAAGCTGGCAATCCAAGCTACATCCCTGAAGCGATTCACGACGAGTGGGATCCAATAGCTCTGAGTTATACTTCTGGCACAACATCACAGCCTAAAGGAGTCGTGTACAGTCACCGAGGTGCTTATCTTAGCACACTTAGCCTGATTCTTGGTTGGGAAATGGGAACTGAGCCTGTGTACCTGTGGTCTCTTCCTATGTTTCACTGCAATGGCTGGACTTTCACTTGGGGAATAGCGGCTCGTGGCGGCACCAACGTTTGTCTCCGAAACATCACAGCCAGCGAAATGTATCGCAATATTTCTCTACATAAGGTCACTCACATGTGCTGTGCACCTGTTGTACTCAACATACTGCTCGAAGCTGAGCCCCATGAACGCCGGAATCTCTCTTCTAAGGTCCAAGTCCTCACTGGTGGTGCACCCCCGCCTCCTGCTTTGCTCGAGAGGCTTGAACCGCTTGGTTTCAACATCACACACGCATATGGCTCGACTGAGGCCACAGGGCCAGCTCTGGTCTGCGAGTGGCGAGACAAATGGGATTGGCTTCCAAGCAATCACAGGGCACAACTCAAGGCTCGACAAGGAATTAGCATATTGGCCCTCGATGACGCTGACGTTAGAGATCCCCGAACAATGGTTAGTGTGCCGAGAAATGGCAAGACCATGGGAGAGATCGTTCTACGAGGAAGCAGTGTCATGAAAGGTTACTTTAAAGATCGTGAGACGACATCCAGAGTGTTCAAAGATGGTTGGTTCGCTACGGGAGACGTTGGTGTGATACATCCTGATGGCTACTTGGAAATTAAGGACAGATTAAAAGACATCATTATCTCAGGTGGTGAAAACATTAGTAGCGTTCAAGTTGAGTCTGTGCTGTGTACTCATCCAAGAATTTTGGAGGCAGCTGTGGTGGCAATGCCACATCCAAGGTGGGGCGAGAGTCCTTGTGCTTTTGTTACTCTGAGAAAGAACTCAAATGGCAATATAGATGATGTCGCAGAAGCTGACATTATTGCTTATTGCAAGAAAAGGCTTCCTCATTTCATGGTTCCGAGGAAAGTGGAGCTTTTGGATGAGATACCAAAGGGCAATGGAAAGTTCCTCAAAGTGAAATTGAGAGCTATGGCAAAGAAATTAGTAACTTCCTCGTCTAAGAGTAAACCACCAAGCTACATTTCTGACAATAATCCTGGCCCTCTAAGGATTTCTGCTACTTCCAGATTGTGAAATCTGTTAATTAGTTTTTTTAATTATGATGAAAATCTTACCCTTCTCTTTTATTATTTAAATATTCTTATCACTCGTCGTTTTCCCGCAAATTAAGAACTTTGATTTCCTTCAATATTTAATAAAGTCCTATAAATTCTGCGCGAGTGCGCCGTATTTGTATCATATTTTGGATTTAAATATCAAATTAAAGAGCTTATAATGCTTTAAATTTAACAAAAACAGACCATCTATGTCTAAAAGATGAGCAATACAACTCCCTATATTTTGTGAAGTATATAATTAGTTCAGTTTACCTAATAAATACTGTATTCATAGGGGCAAGAGATTAAAATTTTGTCTTAGAACGACTCAATTATTGTAACAAAATTGAAAGATACAACAAATCACCTAACTCATATAAAATCCTACTATGGAATATAAAATATGATGTCCGAAGATGCGATCAGAAAAGATATAGACTGACAAATTATGTATAAACTTAGTACTTTTTAAACATTCCCTTAAGGAACAAAACTTAGAATATTAATATGTGAAATTTGAGACATCTTACAACCTATTTCTGCTATATATAAGGCAATAAGAAAGTTTGAAATATATAAGAAAATGATTTAATAATTTGTTTAACTACACACAAATTAACATGCAGGTTGATATTACTTTTATTTTCTTTTTGTGATTTTTAATTTTAACTTCTTTAAAAAAAAATATATCTATTTGATTGGCATTCAATTGAAACCCAGAAGAGTCATAGAAATTTCAAAACTCAAATGGATTTCTGAAATTAATCTCTAAAAGATATTAGAGTTATGTACAGGCATCTGTAGCTAAATCTTAAGTATTCTAGTTGAGATACAAGTCCTTCTCTTTTTTCTTGGATATCAATTCTCAAAGTTTGAATTTTAAAAATCTTAAATGACAAATCATTCTCTTATAACTTTAATTTCTTCAGGATCTTTGGTCCAAGATTTTTCAATGCACAAGATCTTCTTACAAAGACAAATGCAATGCATACTCATTTTTCTATATGATTGTGACTACTTTATTCAAGATACAAGTTTCCAAGAGAAAGAAAAATTTAGAAAGAAAACATATAGACGAAAGCACTCATATTATTAAAAGAGAAAGCATGGTTATAAAGGTAGAGCAGCCTTGCTTTTATAAGTGAAGCAATCACTTATAAAAGCAAGGACTATATGACAAACAAATTTACAATAGAAGAAACCCATATAATACAACAATAAGATAAAAAGCATTATAATTAGAGGGAGACATATAGGCTCACCAAAGGAGATAAGATTCCTTAAGGATAAGAAGGAATCTCAAGGAGATAGGATAGAAGCACTAGGTCCATGACTATTGTCATTATCAGAGAAATCATCATCCATCTTTTTTATCTCATTAATAAAGTGTTCAATCTCTGTCTTTGTCCATACAGGAGACCACGGGCTTTGGGAATCTTGAAAATGGTTTGGTAAGCCTTGGTCTGATATCTTGGGCTTCTTGGCCTAGGAAGATTCATCAATCTCAAATATTCTTTTAGGTTGAAATCCAAGTAGACATAGTAGATCACTTGTAAGAACACTAAAATCTATATAGGTAAATTGATTAGCAAAAGACCAATAACCTGCATGAGAAGAGATGAGTTCTGGTAATGAGAAATCATCTAGATATGAGCCTAAAGATATGCAAGTAGTAGGATATCCAGGATTTGGATAATTATTTAGATACTTGAGAAAATGAAATAAATAATCTATAAAATCAAATTTGTTATGGGGGCAAGTAAGACAAATTTTCCAAGGCTTGAAATGATTTATAGTATAGACATAGTCACTGCCAGTCATACTGTAAGGATGATGAATAATGAAAAACAATTGAACAGTTTGTTGATAGAACAAAATACCCTAAAGTTGAAATTTAGTAAGAAATCGACCAAGTTACAAGCATCATTTAATCAATAGTTGAATCCATTCTAGAAAAGTTTAGAAGAGAGACTTAGCATTGGTAGGATTAGCTAAATGTTGATAAACATGCAAGGGAGAAAGAGCAATATGATAAGTATAAAGAGCTAACAAAGTCCAAATATGTCACATAGTGGGTTTAAAAACATAATCATAAAAATGGTGAATGGTTCTATATGAGGTTTGAGTATCAAAATAGTGTGGATAAGGTGCAACTTTTGCCAAATTAAGAAAAAGGTGGAAATAATAAAAGAAACTCTTTCATAAAATAATTTCAATTTCCTTTAAATTTGAAGGAGGTGTTCAGGTGATAGGTAGAAACTTTTTTTTCACCTTGTCAAAAATAGGAAGCTCCACAAGAAAAAAGATGAAAAAGGAATAGGTTTCTAGAGTGTAGGATTAAGTAATTAGATTAGTTTACGAGGATGAGAAAGAAAGTTAGTTAACATATTGTTATGCCCTTTGATATAACGAATTGAGAATTTATAGTGAGAAAACAAAATTTTACAACAAAGCAATTGATTATTAAACAAAATCTTTTTGTTGGATTTAAGAATCTTAGTGAAAAGGAATATGTTTCTAGAGTGTAGGAGTAAGTAATCAGATTAGTTTATGAGGATGAAAGAGAAAGTAAGGCCATGTTCAGATACGTTGTTGCTTGTTGTTGTCTATTGCTGTTTCAATATGCACAAAAACCAAGGTTGAAAACTTGTGTGATTGTGCTGTGTTGTTGCAGTTTGGTAACAGTAAATAAAACGGCTTAACAAAACATCTGATCAACAAGATTTATTTTGAAATTGCAGTCTCCGGAAACACAACACCCCCGAGCCTTATCAAGTCTAGGTTGTCGCCTCTCCCAAATCACACCATAATAGACGCCCTCCTCCAAGACGTGAGCAGATCAAGGGAACGCCGATGCCTTCTCCAGCCCTCACCGTCAGTTCGTCGCAAGCAGCGTCTCCCCTCCAGCACCTGCAAGCACAATACCGATTAAGACAACACACCATGACTTCCACCTTGCCACAGCTTGCCTACGTCCTGTAAGTAACAAATTAGTGTTTTAGCACCTGTTAATTTCTTTAGAAAAAGATGTTTTGTGTTGCAAGATGGTGGTAACAGCTTATTCTTGATGTGGGAGTGACTTTTGATTTTGGGTGTTGTCAAATTTACCGTTCATTATGTCTATCCTCCGAGCTTCACCAGTCACGTATCACTAGCTCAGTACCCCCTAAACCACTAAAAAACACAAGAAAGACCATAGCTAACAGTGATTCGTTCTGTACCTTGTAAGTAGGGCGTAAAATTCCAGTCACCACTGGACTGCTTGGAAACACCCATTAATATTTTTTCTTTAGATTTGCCTTTCTGTGTTTGATGATGTCTCCGGATGAAGGCTTGAATGTGATTATTGTGTTTCTTGACTACAGTCCACTCATCCATGTGCCTTCCATACTTTATTTGGAATTTGTTGTGAATTGCATATGAATGTGGCTGAATTCATAATTAGTACCCGATATGTGTGTTTTGAATGATATTGTTAACATGGTTGAATGGAATGGTGGAAATTATGGTGATTGTGGTGTTGTTATTCAAGTTGGACCTGCTTCATTGTTATATGTACAAGTGCCTGTGAGAAGAAGGTATGAAATTGGCAATTAGCATATGTGTGTTGTTACTATTTGAATGTGTATGCTCTAGAATATGGGGAATTCAATTCAGATTAGCAAGATTGAATGTTGTCAATGTTATAGGATTAAATGTTATCTGCCATCAATTGTTCATATATAACAGATCTAGTTCACTGTATTGGATGTTTTCCAAATATCTGAGCTGATGAAAATGGCATTTAGGATAAGTCTGTTGGGTTTGTTTTAATGTTTATGCACTAAGAGTTTGGACTTCAATTCTGATTAGTAGCATTGAATGCTTTGAAAGCTATAGGATTGCATGTTTTCTACCATGCATTGTCCACATATCCTAGATGTGGTTTATTGTTTGGGATGTTTTGCCAATTTATAAAGAGATGGCTAGGAGAATTAAGACATGTCTGTTATAATAGTTTCAATTTCTGTGCTCTAGCATTTGTGGAATTTATTTGAGACAGGTAGGATTGAATGTGTTCATGTATATGAGATTGCATGTTTATTGCCATTACTTGTCCATATATAATAGATGCGGTTCACTGTTTTGGTTGTTTTGCAATTACTGAGTTTAATGAAAAGTGGCAAGTAGGATATATCTGTTGTGTTTGTGGTAATGTTTGTACTCAAGGATGTGTGAAATTCACGTCAGATTTGCATGTTTGTTGCTATTTATTATTCATATATAATAGGTTTGATTCACTATTTTGGATGGTTTGAAATTTCTGCTATAGGTTTGCATGTTTACTGCTATTAGCTATCCATAAATAATACATTTAATTAACTTTTTAGGTGATTTGAAATTTCTAAGTTGAAGACATTTGTAATTAGGATATAACTGTTGTGTTTGTAGTAATGTGTGTGCTGAAGGATGTGTGGAATTTAGCCTAGTAGGTTTAAACATGTTTTCAATGCTATAGGTTTACATGTTTGCTGCTATTAGCTGTCCATAGATATAGCAGGAATTCACGTCAGATTTGCATGTTTGATGCTATTTATTATTCATATATAACAGATTGGGTTCACTTTTTTGGATGGTTTGAAATTTTTGCTATAAGTTTGATTGCAATAAGGATATATTTGTTGTGTTTGTTGGAATGTTTGTACTCCAGCATTTGTGAAATTTAAGTCAGTCTAGTAAGATTGAATGTTTGCAATGCTATATAAGAACTTGTTTTGCTGCGTGTAAGTTTCCATATATAACAGATTTGGTTTACTGTTTTGGATGGTTTGAAATGTCGACAATTAAGACATTAATTAGGATATATCTATTGTGTGTGGTGCAACGTTTGTGCTCAAAGAATTGTGGAATGCAAGTCAGACTAGTAGGATTGAATGTGCTCAAACATGTGTGGAATTTAGCCTAGTAGGTTTAAATGTTTTCAATGCTATAGGTTTTCATGTTTGCTGCTATTAGCTGTCTATAGATAATAGATTTGATTTACTTTTTTGGTTGTTATGAAAATTTTGAGTTGAAGACATTGGTAATTAGGATATAACTATTGTAACTATTGGAATGTTTGTACTCAAACATTGTGAAATTTGTGCCATAATCGCAAGATTGAATGTTTTCAATGCTATACAAGAACATGTTTGGTGCCATTAATTGTCCATATCATACATATTTCATTCACTTTTTTGGTTGTTTTCACAGTTCAGAGATTATGCATTTGGCAATTAGGATATGTATGTTGTGTCTGTTGTTATGATTATGCTATAACATATGTGGAAATAGATTCAAATTGGTATGATTACATGTATTCAAAGCTGTTTGTCCTTGGTAGGATTGAATGTAACTCAATGGTAACATATGTTAGTAGAATTGAAGTCAACAAACATTACAATGATACGCATTGGTCAACAAGTTTTATTGTTTACAGTGAAAGGTTGCAGCATGTTCTGTTTTTTGAATGTGAAGAAGTGTGCCATATTATTCTATGTGATTGCAAGCTATGACTATATATGTTCACGTTACAGGAATGCATTAATTGTTTTGTATTAATAACTTGCACATATTTGATATAGATGGAAGACCATAGCAATATCAATAACTCTAATGATTGCGTTGAGATTAGTGAGAAGGATAGGGTATGGACTGATCAAATAGAGTTATATTTGATCACTTTGATGGTGGAGGAAGTGAAAAAGGGTAATAGGACTACTACCACTTTTTCGAAAAGTGGTTGGGGAAACATTAAGAATGGGTTGAAAATGAAATTTGGTAAGGATTATACATAGATACAGCTGAAGAATAAGTACAATGGGATGAGGGCATGTATGAAGAATTTCAAGAATTTAATCAGCGAAACAGGTATTGGATACAACACCAACACCGGGGAAGCGACAGCTGAGGAAGAATGCTAGGACAACCTGTTAAAGGTATGGCATTTGTCCTTATGTTTATGACCTGCTCAATAATATCAACAATTTTACTGATAAACTGTCATTGATTTCAAGTGCACAAAATGGCCTACAGGTTTAAGAAAAAAGGCTGTAAGGAATATCACGACCTCTATGTTATATTTGGGGATACTACTGCCACAAGTTAATTCGTGTTTGCCTCAACAAGAACACCCTCATTTAGTGATGACACGCCCCTTGGCATTGGGGATGAGGAAGAGAAGTCCTCGAACAATGTCGTCGAACAGGATGTTGGACCGAGCTTAAGGAAACGCAAATCTCCGATAAAGAAGAAAGAGCAGAACAAGAGGGCATCATTGCTACAAGATATGGTGCACTCAATAACAGAGAATTCGAAGAGGAAGTTAGACCTATATGAGAAGAAGATAGCCACTTCAATGGCTTCTGTTGGGCAAACTAGTGCGGACATAGCTCGCATAAGCGATATAGATGCCATCAAGCATCTGATGGAGGTGCTTGATGGACTTGGGGTGGATGACATGCAATATACAAAAGTGCTGCAGTATTTGGTAGACCGTCCACCAATGCGGGATGCCTTCTTCGACATGCCAGACAATAAGAAGGTGGGGTTCATTACGAAGTTGAAGTTATAGCTGTTGAGTGTAAGATTAAGTGGTCGGCTTGTGAACTAATTTGTTCCTATGTACTTCGGTGATAGTGTGACCCGTTTATGGGTGTTATTTTCATTGCAACATTAGTTTTTCATTACTTCATGCTTGTGTGGGATGTTGGATATCTGAATAATTAGGAATTCTGTTGTTGTTGTTTATGTTTGTGTGTATGAAAATGGTGGTTATCATGTTTGGATGCTATAATGCATATCATTGCAATGACACATTGTTATGTGAGTTTGATTTGGGATGCATCATAGATGTAACAGGAATAAAGTTGTGATGCATGAATGTTTGTTATTATGCATCATTGGTTACAGCTTGATTAATGAGTTAATCATGTATCATTGTAGATCAATGAGTTCAAATTCAGATTCACCTATTGAATCAAACAATGACATTAACGCGATAGCAGCACTAACCATTTCGCATGAGGATGCGTTGCATTTAGGAAAACAATCATGCCGAACGTCCGCACTTACTGGGCATGATTGGGTGTTAGAACTTATCAACGATAATCCAAATCGCATCTACGAAAATTTAAGAATGTCCACTACGAAATTCTTAAATTTTTGTGATGAATTAACATATTTGGCCGGTTTGAAACCAACAAGGAGTGTGACAATACAAGAATAAGTGGCAATGTTCTTGATGGCTATCGGTTATAGTCACACGACACGAATGAATGCAGAGCGTTTCCAACATTCAACAACGACCATATCACAACATTTTTGACACGTATTAAAAGTGGTAGTCAAATTGGGCAAAAAATATGTTGTTCCACCAGATTTTAATCAAACGTCGGAACATATTCGTGGTAATGTCACATACCACATATTATCCGTACTTCAAGGTAAACTCCTAACCAACATATTTATGTAACCATTATGTGAGAACCTTTACTTTCTAACTAATTAGAATGTCAACAGATTTGTAGAATTGAGTTGGAACCATCGATGGCACGTATATATATGCACATGTTCCCCCGGATCAACAGATACCCTATAGGGG
This sequence comes from Pinacopodium congolense, assembly GCA_028565735.1. Lineage (NCBI taxonomy): Eukaryota > Viridiplantae > Streptophyta > Magnoliopsida > Malpighiales > Erythroxylaceae > Pinacopodium > Pinacopodium congolense. The sequence goes on from JAOXYD010021916.1 coordinate 13,930, forward strand.
AAAAAAAGTTATGCCAACACAAAATGTCATGTGTTGTTGCTCATTTGACATGCGTTTTACTTATGTCATAGCAAGGTGGGAAGGTACTGCTAATAATGCTCTAATTCTTTCGAATGCTGTAACGAATCCACATTGGAGATTTCCAATGCCCCCAATAGGTATTGCATATGTGAAACACTTTATGAGTTATTTATGTACGACATTAATGTTTCATAATTAACATGATGTCATTTATACGTCGTTTAGGGAAATACTATTTAGTGGTCGACTCAGGTTATGCAAACTTGCCCAAGTTCCTGTCTCCATATCGAGGTGAACGATATCATTTGCAGGATTATCGAGGACGGGGTAGACCATCCAGTCCACAGGAATTATTTAACTATAGACATTCCTCATTACGAAATGCAATTGAAAGATGTTTTGGGATTTTGAAGGCAAGATTTCCCATACTGTCCAACATGCCTCGATATAATATGAGGAAGTAAAAATTTATTGTCATGGCGTGTTGTATTATTCATAATTTTATACGCTCCCATGAACAAGCTGATGATTTATTTGAAGATTCGACCGAAACTATCATTTCCCATGGTACAAAAGACAATAACGCCACAAGTTCCCAAGTTGAGTTTAATTCAACTCCTGCGCAACAACGGGTTGCATCTCGTTTCCGAGATGCCATTGCTACTGACATGTGGACTGCTTATCTTCAGGGCCAGTCTTATTGATCGTTGTGTTATTTATGTATGTTCATGTATCATTTCTGCCGTGACACTATATCACGTGTTATTTATGTATTTCATATTTTAAATGTAATCGGATGGTATCTTATTTTTGAACTTATACAATGTTCCGTTATGTCATCTGTATTATTATTAATCAGTGCATTTGTTGTAAACGCGTTATATATGATGTACCATCCGATTTAACGTAAACGATTTATATGGACTTTATTTTGGTTGCTAACATATCTGTCATATTTCGGTTGCTATAATATGTGTATGTCATGGACTTACTATCAAAACAGTAATAGAAAACAAAAACCAAAATCCAAAACTGATAACAACAACAAAAAACAGCAACCAGGGCTATAATAAAAAAACAACAACCACAAACCACAACCAACAACCACAACAAAAAACCACAAACTGAAGCTGAACTAAACGTGGCCTTATAAAATGGTCTCTCAAATTGTTTTGGATCCTTTTTTAGTTCTTTAAAATTTTAAAAATCAATGTTTCTCAATGTTTCTAGATTATTACATTAATAATATTTAAGGTTTAACTTAAAAAAAGTTTAAATACACTTACAAAGACTATTTTAAAGCAATTTTTCATGCAATTTGACTTAATATTAAGGAGATAAATACGGTCACATTATCTCATACAATTTATTTATTTTATTGCATGATTAATAAATTTTCAAATAATTTTATTGTTGAATAATTTTCAACTAAAAAACTTAAATAATGCATTCAATACTACTTTTGTGATACGATTTAGTTGCATATGGTTATTTACGACAAATAATGGTACATTGTCACATATGCCCATATAGTTTGATGTGAGGATAACATATATTTGTATCTTTGTGCGTGATGAAATGGTTTAAATGCCAGCAAGATTATAGTCACGATAGTGGCCTTTCAAATTGGTATGAAGATCATGTTTTCTTACATGTCATGAGATGTCTCTTGTTTTAAATTTAGTTATTCCGCTCACAAATGTTGGCCTTGTATGAAACTTGATATGTGTATAAAGGCATTTGGTGGAGGAAAGTCATTTCTTGAGTAAACTGCACACCCATAGGAGGTAGATTCTTGAGAGTTGATGATGTGTACTCTAATCACTTTTATGTAGAGGTCTTATTAATATTTTATGCATTCAGCCCTTAGATGTTTCATGATATATAGATAAGATGCTCAATTTATATACTTTTTTATGGCTTTGGCTATAACTGTTATCCTATATTTATACTGATAACACATTATATATTTTTTTAGTTACCTTTCTAATGAATGCTTTCACCTTTACAATTGAAGTTTTAAATAACAATGATCTCAACAAATAGAGGGAAGAGGTGGAATTCACTTTAATGGTGGCCGATCTTCATTCATCTTTGACTACAGAGGCACCACCTTCACTTAATCCTTCTAGCTCCGATGCAGATAAGATAGCTTTGGTAGCTTAAGAGTGAAGGCTAGCCTTTTTGACAATTAAGAAGTCAATCTCAAGTAACATCTTTAATGGACTTCTTACTACGACATCAACAAAGGAGCTTATGCAAAATGTGCTTCACACATATCGAGCTTGTCCCAGTGTTGAAATCATTTTCTTGGTGAAGAAATTGTCTTCCATAAAGTATACTAGGACATGTGAAGTAAGATGACACATCCTAAACATTTAGAAATTCTAAATAAATTTGAAGTGTTAAAATTTTCTTTTTCTGAGAAGTTTATAGTGCATCATGCACTTATTACTCTTCCAAAGGAATATGTTATTTTGGTAAAAAAATTTAGTACGCAACATCAAGCTTAGAGTGTTAGCACTCTTATTCTAGCTTAAAATACCATTATAAACCAAAAGCTAGCAATTACTATGCTATATAGAAGTCTACTAGTTGACCACTAGCATGCATTAGTCGACCAGTGTTCCAAATTCTAGCATAATGGTCAGCTAGTCTCCAACATTGATTAACCAATGCTTTTGTAGATCAAATTTTCAGCTTCTGCAAAGGCTTTTCAAACCTTCAAAAATTTCAAAATGAATTTCTTTTAATTGAAAATCAATTTAAATAAGTTTTAAGAGTTCCTTAAAATCTTTTTAAGAGTCAATTAAAATATAAAAAAACAAAATATGTCTTGATTTGTGAAAATTCATATACTTTTTCAAAAATTTTAAAGCTTCCAAGCTTTTTAAAGTTTTCCAAACTTTTCAAAATCATTTTGTTCATAAACATTTAACTCCAGCAAAAGTTATCCAAAATAAATTTAGACACCAAGAACTTTTAATTGAACTAAAAAAATAAAATATATCTTGACCTATAGAAATTTATATACTTTTTTCAAGGTATATGCAGTTCAAAATCTTTTTAAACAATTTCCAAACTTTTTAAAACTTCTAAAAACCATTTTTCTTATCAAACCTTAACTTGAACACACTAAAAAACTTCTAGAAAATATTTTGACACATCAAGAAAGTTTTCCTTAAGACCTTTCCCAAAACTTCCTCTTGATTATGAAATATTCTATTTATAATTCCTAATATGTAAATGATCATTCAAACTTTGATTGAAATGTAATGCACACATGTATGAATAGTCCTTGAAATGATTAAGAAGTTCAATTTAAGAACTACAATAAGAAATTATAAAGGTCAACCTATTAAATCTTAACTATCTTGATCTTAATCACCTTCTTCATTTTGCTCTTCATGTCAACTTCTCTTTAATTCCAATTTTCATCCAAACATATTTTCTCTAGGCTCCAAAATGTGTTCACGCAATTCATATAAATTACTCTATTTCAAATCAAATACATTATTAGTAACAAATTTGTTTTGTTATCATCAAAACTATTAATGAGAACCTCCTTTGATTCAACAACCTCCCTTTTTTTGATGATGTCAAAATATGTTATATTAAGAAAATATAAAATGCAATACGCATATTCAAAGCTAACCATATCCCTCTTCTTTAATCCATGCGTAAAATGAAATTCTTATCTTTCCCCTTAATATCGCTTATTTCTCTTAACGTTTTTTTACATCCTTAAAAAGTTATTAAAGGAATTAAATAGATATCAGTTAACAATTGTTATATATCCTTTTTAATACTAATTATTATGAATGGATTCATAGGAAAGTTTAAAAGCATACATAATTACACAAAATTACTAATTGTTATTAAACCAATTATTATGAAAGAATGTACAAGATTATCAAAAAGAACATGTACACTTTCACATGACTTTCAAAGATATCTATCATCAAATATTTTCAATTCTCTTAATCATACAAAAAATCTTTCTAGTTGACCTATCTCTCCCCTAAATCTGTGCGATATTTGCATATTGCTATCCCTAAATCTATGCATGATAATAAATCACAAGGAAACAAAGCATGAAGCACGTTTAGATGCATATCATGCATCAAAAACTCAATTTTAATGTAACAAACACAATTCATAAGTGCAAATAACATTTAAATAGTAACTCCTCCTGCACAAAAGATCTAATTTCATTAAACCTCTACTAAAAATATGGAATAACAATTAAAAGACATTAAATGATGTACTCATCATAAATTTATGTATCATGAAAAAAATTAAAGAGATAAACAAATAAAATAAAGTATGTCAATGAGTAAACCAATCTTTAGTAAATATAAATCATGAAAAGAATATCTAAAATCAAACATTCTTTCTAACTCCGCCTTTTTGTAAAAAAAAAAATGTAAGGGAAAAATACAAATTAAAAAATTATTTAAAATACATAAGGGAAAAGTGGGCATGCAAAGAATTTTTTAAAATATATATCAATTTCAAAAAATAAAAAAACTTTGAAAATTATTTTATTTACTCATGCAATAACTCTTTCTAACTATATCAAACTAAGCTTATAACATAAAATCATGTATCTCCAATTAAATTATCATTCCCAAATATTAACATTATGAAAGTAAGTTGTTCCTTTCTTTTGTACTACTAATTGTTATCTCTCTTTTTTTTCCTCACTTAATTCAATAATGTGTTTGTTTGGTTGGCTTGTGTGAAGGCTCTTGGTATGTTTTTTTTTACTTAAAAGTTGGAGACATAACTTGTTTTCTCACTTAACATCCATTTGATTAATGTACAAAATAAATAATCAATGTGTTTTAGGCACCCATACTAATTTGGGTCCTTGGTGATTAGTCTAAAACCTTGCTTAGCCCATATTTTAAAGGGGTTTTCTAAAAAAAAATTGTTTATCCAAATAAAATTTCTCTATATGACTAAAATCACTATAAAAATAACATGTTATATATGCATTATAAGAATGATAATAAGTTATATGGTTTTTATGCATGTATGTATTATAAGGTCTTCCTTTATTGTAAGTTATAATAAGGCCTTGAATGTGTGCGAGACATGTTCTTATAATTATATTTAGGTATGCATGGATTATGAGCATGTATTATACCATTTTTTTGAAAATGAGCATTAGGAAAATAAGAGGACCTAGGATGTGAATGAGATATGATTCTAGAGTTATAAACATGCATATAGTGGATATGGAAATGAATTTTAGCATTATGCCTTATAGAAGGCCAAAATGAGTCATGTTGGGGATGTGTGTCTGTATAAAAATTGTGCCTACTCTTTCTTGAATACATTTCCTCTTCGATCGTGGTCTCGCTCCACACATGAATGCATGATGTATTCTTTTAAGTTGGGATCTAGAAGTTGATGTAATATTTTCAATTAAGGACCTAGGTGCATGATTATCATTTAAGTTCTTTTCCTTTATAAATTTGGTTTTAACATTAGTGACACTTCCTTTGTTTAATCGTAATCTATGCTTATTATTAGATGCCTTTTGGACTCCAAGCATGTATTCTAGTTTTTTTTTCATTTTTAAATTTAGTTAAAGACTCCTTAAGGGTATAGACCTCATTCTTTAAGGTTTTATTTTCCTGCAAAAAATTTTACCTATTGTCATTATGAGCAGCATCTACACTCTTAGCATCTAATATATCATACAATTCATTTTCAATATCTCATTTACTACTATGCATATGTCAAAAATTTTCATGGTTTCCTTATATTTGGAAGATAATATCTTCCTTTTCAAAGTCAAAATATATAGACATTTAACTAACTCCTCATAGTAAAGATCACCATCATAGTCATTATTATCATTATGAGAATTTAAGGAAGAGAATACCACATCTTCACAATTGACCTTCAAGTGCATCTTCCGAATGCTCTTTCTCCTTTTCATTAATTTGATAAACATCTTTATAAATAACGTCCAATCTACACCAAATCTCATTAGTTGATTCATATATTTCTATCTAATGCACAAAATAAAGTATTTATAGTATCACTATTCTTTTTATACTTTAGGAATTCTTTGATCTTTTACTTCATTGGTGGGAATAAAAAGGTTAGAAAATTCTTTTCCACAAATCTACACTTTCATCAATTAGGAAAAATATTTATTCTACTTTTTCAACATAAAAATCATTTCCATCAAACAAAAGTGTTCTACTCACAAATCGCCCCTCTTGACTAGATGAAGAATCAAATATGCCATTTTTCATCTTTGCTCTCTAATTTTGTTAGAAACTATATGTACAAAATGAGAACTTTGATACTAATTGTTAACCCTAAATAGCACATAAAAAAGGTGATAAATTAGATGTTTAAAGAATTTCTAAGTTTAAGACATGAACTAATTTTTGTAATAAATAAAATCCCTAACTATAATTCAATATATAATAACAGTGGTGATGCCAATATAAAACAATATGATTCAAATTCAAACCATTTAAAGATAATTATAATAGCAAGAAGTGAAGTGAAGTGAAGAAAGAGTGTAGATTAATTTTTATAGTGATTTAATTACAATCTTTAGTCTATGTCCACTTTCTAATAATTTGTTAAAGATTTTAACATTATTAATCTTTTTTAAGGTGAAAAGGAAATCCTATAAACAATCTACTTATTAGATGAAGAGGAATATTACAAAATCTTCTTTAAAGGATGCATAGGAATCTAACAAATATTACTTTTAATGAGTAAAGAATAACCCCCAACATAAAATTTCTTTCAAAAGATCAAGAGAAACTCATCAACAATTTCAATCTCCAAACAAAAAGCCCCCTTTATAAAAGAAAATGCAACTCAATTGTTCTTTCTTGAAATCTCAATAACTAAGGCTTACAATGCATAAAGTTTAATCAAAATAAAAAAAATGCTTTTTAAACCTCTTGAAAGCTTTTGAATATAATATAAATCAATTATACTTGAATTGAAACCATAAAAACACAACCTCTTTTACTATAACATAAAGCTATACTTTAATATTAAAAAATGCCCAAAATTTTTCACATAAATAACACTTCCTATCTATTATTCTAGTTTTAAATGCTGTTAAAAATCAAAAACTAGCCATTACTATGTTGTAGAGAAACATATTTATTAACCATTAGTGAGAACTAGTTCACTAGTGTGCCAAATTCTAGCATATTGGTCAATTAGCCTCTAACCTTGGTTGATCAAAGATTCTAAAGATTACTTTTCTAGTTTTTGCATAGGCTTTCTGAGCTTTCTAAATAGTTAAAACCAATTTCTTTTGAAAGAAAACTAATTAAAAACAAGTTCAAAAAGTTTCTCAAAATAATTTTTAGGATCAAGACCTTTCAATTAAAATAAAAAACCAAATATGTCTTGAATTATAAAACTTTATGCACTTTTTCAAACTTTTTAACGCTTCCAAACTTCTTAAACTTTTTCAAACTATCCAAAATCACTTTTCTCGTGAAAAGTTACCTCCGCCAAGTTCTAAAAGTTCCCAAAAGTGATTTTTAGATGCCAAGATCTTTTAATTGAACCAAAAAAATAAACTATGTGTTGGCCTATGGAAATTTTGTACTTTTTTTAATGCATATGCAAATTAAGACCTTTTTAAATAATTTCCAAACCTTTTTAAACTTTAAAAATCATATTAAACATTGACTCAAACATACTAAAAGGCTTTCTCTAAAATATTTTGATACATCTAGAGGGTTTTCCTTAAGACCTTCCTCAAAACTTCCTCTTAATTGTAAAACATTTTATGCATAATTCTGTAGATGTAAATGATCATTCGAATTTTGATTAAAATGCAATGTACATTTTCATGAAGAGTCCTTAAGAATATTAATAAGATTTATATAAGAATTACAATAAGAAATTACAAAGATCAACCTATTAATCCTTAACTATCTTGATTTTGTTGCTCTTATTTTCAATTTCTTTGGAACTCTAATTTTCATATAAATATATCTTCTTTGGGCTACAAAATTTTCATGCAATTCATCCAAATTGCTATCTTTTAAATTAAATAAATCATTAGTAACAAATTTGTTTTGTTGTTATGAAAACCATTAATTGGAACCTCCTTTAGTTTAACATAAAAGATAAAATTGAGATTGAGGAAGTCCAAGACATAACAAATTTACAAATACAAACATAATCTTTATTATACTGCATACTTGATCATTTTAATAATTTAGGGGCTCATCAAGCACAAACATTCCATCCATTTGGCTTAATGCATAAATGTTCTCAATTATTGAAAGAAATTAAGCTTTTGATTTCAAAAGAAATTTTCTTAACCTTTAAAGCACTTTTTAGGAAATCTATTGAGATGCGGTTAAATCAAATTTCTATATAAAAAGGAATCAGTTTGATAGCTTGGTAAACTTAGAAAAGTTTTAAAAATATGTTTTTAATGTTTGTTCAAATACAAAAATTTTGTACCATGAGTTTCCATCGTCATGTTGTTCAACACATTGGTTGACCACTGTAATACATGGTCAGCCAATGTGGTTAGACACATAGAAAATTATGTATTATGAGTTGACACATTGGTCAATATATTGGTAGATTATGATCGAAAAATGTTGTATAATGGTTTATTAATGCTACCATTACTAGCCTTTATAATAATTAGTTTTTATTTATAACAACATGAACTACAATGAATATTAAATACATGGATTTTCAGTTGTTAGAAATATTTATGACAATTTAGTGTTATAATAACACATTTCAAAACATTTCAAAATATTTTTAAGCATTTATTTATTGATAGTGAGTTATTTGAACTGTAAAACATTGATTTGAGCAGGTAACAACCATTCTAGTTGTAAAATTTATTTGGGGGCTAATTTTTTCTTATGTTTGATTGATTTAAGAAGGTGATAGATATTTTTCACTTTATAGGAAAATTGTAAAAGGGCTATTCTTCACTTAGGATAAACAAGATCATTATAAAAAGGTTTCTCTTTACCTAATTGAAAAAAGAGTTCCGTGAAATTCTAAAAGACACTTGGAGAGTAGATATAGGAGAGGGTTGTTTAACAAACCACTATAAAATGAGTTTATAACTTCTTTTCTTTACATTTTTATATTATTTATATTTATGTGATTGATTTTAAGGAAGTATTATACTTTTTTTTTAATTGCACTTTAAGTAGTAAAAACTTGTTTAATTCACTAGTACTTGATTCACCTATTCTTAAATATCATTATAGACCAACTGAAATTTATCTTAAGTTCTCCTTGTGCCTTATTGTATATTATTTGGCTTTATAATCCAAATCTCCTTTATAATTCATAAACTTTAATAAAAAAATTGCTTGGAATCTCTCTTTTTTTAACACTTAAATGCTTTTCATGGCTTCCTTGTTATTTCTCTTCATTTTTCTTGCTCTCTTTTTATTTTTTTCCCCTAAAATTGTTATGCCAACATTTTTATTATTTTTTAAAAAATAATTATGACAATACAAACTATTGTGTGGGTTCTTCTGAAGGGGTCGAGAAGAACTTGAACTAGACTAAATGAGCACCTATATACAATTCAAGGACATCATATCTCAAATCAAAACCTTAAGGCAATGAGTTTTTGAACTTTTTATTGTATATAACTCACTTTAGCAATTTATCTCTTTCTAATAAGGGATAATTCACTTATGACTTTTTTTTTACAATAATCTCCCCTTTCATAAGTGAATCACCTACTACATCACTCTCCCTCAATCTACAATGGGAGCATGATACCGATCCAAATTTTTTTAACTTCACTTCAGCCCAACCAACTTGGGCTTTAATACCACTTATTAAGTGGATTCTTTCGAAAGATGGGGAAAAATCCTGGACTAGACCAAGTAAGTGTCTATATACGACTTAAGAATAACATATTTCAATCCAAAACCTTAAAATAATGTGTTATGAGTTTTTTATTAGATATAATTCACTGCAACAATTTATCCCTTTTTTATGTTGAATAATTTACTTGTAACTCTTTTACCTCGTAAACTCCTTTGAAATTTTATTTTTGTTGTGTTTGATCAACCTATAAAAATGTTCAGTCAACTTACGTCTTTAAATGTATGAAAATAACACCACTCGTTAGTTATTAACAAGTTATGTCTTTTTTTTCACAAGTTAATCAGTAAATTGTGTCTTGCATTATCTTAAGAGTGTTCTTGTCAACCTAATTAACAAGAGATAATGATGAGATATGAGGTAATACCTTATTAAAGGTGTAAGGAATTAATGATATTTTTCAAATCAGAGAGAGTCAGATTGATAATGATTGAAATTTCAGGAGGTTCAAGATAATTAATCATTAAAATTAAACTTAATTGATACATAAACTGTGATTTAATTTTACTATTTTGCATATCTCTTAATTTTATGAATTAAGAAAATCATTTAAGGAGTAGAGAAAATGATCTGGTAGAAAAAAATATATCTTAGACATTCTCATGAACCACAAGATTATATTTGCTTTAATTTTTTTGTCATTAAAAAAAAGTAAAAATGTCAAGCATGTAAAACAATTTATTAAAAGATTCTCTCAAACTCATTTTTCAAAAATTGATTCTCCCAAAATTTTGAATCATATTTAAACGATTCAAATCAAAACCGTCAATTTAAATTTTTATGAGAAAGACACAAAATATATAATTAAATTATAATTTTGAAAAGTTAAGGACAGGATTAAGTCATATTACTTTTCATGCAAAGACAATTTGAATGTCAATTTTCTATGTTTAAGTCTAAAATCTAAATACCCTCCTTAATATGAATAAAAAGTTCAAATTTCCTTTTAAAGGAAAGGCAAAAGGAAAAAGGGCGAAAATTGTTAAATTTACATTTGGAAATTCATATTCCTAGTATCTCCTTAGATATTTGACAGGGTCTTGCTCCCATATTATCTTAAAGCGTTTAACGACAGCATTATTCTATCCACTTCCACCTTAGCTACAGAGCTTTAATGGCTTCCACCTTCCTTCACTCGCTCTCTCACTTAAAATCTCTTCATCAAAACCGTCTTTGCTCCATCCAAACCTCCACAAGCCCACCATCGCTCATCATCCAAAAGAGCCAAAATCCACAAAGAACACACTTCCATGCCATAAAGTGCACTTCAAACTCAAATCCAGAGCCAAGCAGCGATGATCCCTCATTCCCAACTCCAGCCTCCACCACCTTAAACAGTTCAGAAACTTTCCCTATCGAAAAACGGAGAAGATCAGAGATTGTCCGGGAAAGAATGCGGAAAGCAGGCCTTGTGAAAACTGAACCGCCGAACTTTGAAGTAGGATGGAAGAGAACAAAAGAGATAAAGCTAGAGAAGCCAGTGGGGTGGGTGATAATGGACTTCTTGGAGAAGTTGGAGAGTCTGATGGGCAAAGAGTTTGGTTCAAAGGAGCTTTTGGCAAAGGCTGGAGAGATAGTTGCAGAGAGAGCAAGGGAGGAGGCAGAGGTGTTGAGAGATGAAGGGAAAGTAGAGGACAGAATGGTGACTGAACTGTTTAGAGTGTTGAGATTGATGGAGATGGATTTGGCTATGGTTAAAGCTGCAGTGAAAGAAGAGACACTAAGTGAGAGGCTTGAACAGGCCAAGGCTAGATGCAGGCAGGCTATTCTTGTTGCTAATGCATTTTGATGTGCATTTTTTGTGTAGTAGTTGTTCCAACTTCTCAAATCCATCTGAATCTCACTGCCAACATTTTTTCTGATACAGTAATATAGATAATAGTGTCAAATTAGTGCATAGTTTGTTCTTATCTTGGAAGTATAATTGTCATTTGAAAATACATGTAAATGTTATCCTATTTTTCAACTTCATTAGATGGTATCTTTTTAACTTGTTTGAGAAATTCCTGAGACAAAAACTGTCAAGAGTTCTTACCCTTTCATTACGAGATGAAATGATGAAGAGAGCTGTTTCAAATAATCAAACCAAGTAAGAAACTTATGAAAGTTGATGATGTTATACTCTAGATTGTCAGCTTGATTGTACACTCAGCTTGTAATTGCAATGAACAGGCTGCTTCTATTGCTCGTTTGTCTGTAATGAGATCTTTACTCCATTGAATGGGAAAAAAGGAACTGAAAACAAACGCACAACGTGCTTAAATGCTTATATATTTTATCAACTAAAAGTTTCAGAAGAATTGCAGTCAAGTCCTTCCTCACATTTTCATTTATCCTTCTCTTTCCATAGTTCAAGCACACCGAGATTGTTGATGTTAATAATTACTGAAAAACAGAGTGTAAGTGTCATATGATTCAGTACCTTCAAAGAGCGTAGTTTTGAAGGGAGATAGCTCTCCTAAAAAAATTACGGGTAAATTATTTTACATTGAAAAAAATAAATTATTAAAGTGAGTTATATATAATAGAAATTTTATAATTTATTATTTTAAAATTTTGAGTTAAGATATGATATATTTTTTTTATGTGAGATAATTCATCGGTAGGAGCGCAACATCGACTCATATTTTTTCAGCTTTGTCCAGCCTAATTAACCTAGGTTTTAATATCACTTATTACATGTAAATTCTTTCGAGGGGATCTGAGGAAAACCTGGATTAAATCAAATGAGTATTTATATACAAGCTAAGAATATCATATATCAACCAAAAATCTTAAGCTAATGAGTTGAGTCTTTTATTATATATAACTCACTTCAACAATTTATTTTTTTCAATGTAGAATAATTCACTTGTGACTTTTCACAATAATAACATCATACTAGAACCTCTCATTTGCTTAATGCTTAATGTTGTGATTGAAGTGACTCATTCTTGCGCATTTCATGTTCGTGATGTCTACTTTATATTAGAGGATATGGAAGTTATTGCAACTGGGGTAGTGTCGAGAGCTCAATTAAGCATTTATGATATGAATACCCTTGCAGAGAATGGATGGTTCTTGAATTTACCTGTGACGTGCCTATGAGAATAAAATGTGGCACATCCTAAATCTTCAACCTTCAACATCATAATTCATCTTCAATAAATCACACAGCTTAGGAGAGATGAGTTAACTAATAGAAAAATTCAAGATCAAATTTATACGCAATGAAATTAATTTTAAAATTTTCTTTAGAATCAAACTTTAACAAATTTTAATTTAAAATATAAAAATAAGAAAATAACAACATTACACTAACATGTTACGATTTCCTTATTGCAAATTCCTTTGCGAATCCGTCAATTCACAAGTCGTTCAATTGTCTAGCTTTTAATGATATTCACCGATCTTTTCAGAAAAAAAAAAACTCAAACACTTTGAGAGGAAAAATGTAAGAAGTGCTAGTTTTAATTTTTCCTTTTGTATGAAAAATAGTATTTTTCATATCCTTAAATTTTCTCAATATTAAAACTAAAGTCAAATTTTAATTATATTTACGAATTAGTTCTTATAAGATCAAGTATCACATATTGATCCTTAAAGTTTCTAAAACTTCTCAATTAAGTCCAACTTAATTCAAATTTTATTTTTTTCTTTTATAGATCTTTTATATGTAACTCATTTGGTTCTTAATATGTTAACAATGATTATAAATTATAATTATAATTCTCAATTATAATTAGATAAATTAAAACTCCTTTTAATTTATCTTTAATTATCAAATTAAATAATTTATAATCATAGATCATAATTGACATCTAGTAATATGTCCTGACCATCCAAATATTAGAAATGTCAAGGTGGTTTGACTAAACCTATCCATGCATAGTTATGATGTATAATTTAATCCTTTCGTTATCCAATGTCCCAATTGGACTTAGAGTATGGAATTAATGTCTACTCTAAATATTCTAATCATGTTCGTTCGTACTAATTAGTAAATGATTTATAATTGATATTTGAAAATAACTTTTCTAAATTTCAATTTACCCTAACCAGAGATTATTAAAATCATTACTAATAAAGAAAAGTATAATATTCTTCCTCATTACTTTAGGGTGACAAATTCTTTATTGATTTATTCAACTATCTCCATATAGTTCATACTATACCCAATAACTACCAAATTAAACTATTATGAAAATAGATCATAAGTAGCATCAAAATACAGTCATTCCTACATGAGATAACTTTGGTAATCTCAAGTCTAAGGATTAGTTATACCCATAAATAATCTGGATATGATAAATTGCAAACATAAAAAGCATAAGGGCTATAGCTTTTTGAAATTCATAGCCAAG
>JAOXYD010021917.1:0-14569 GCA_028565735.1 Pinacopodium congolense
TAAATAATAAACAATTTACCAAAGCCATGAAAGATTTTCGTAAGTGTCCATTGATGAGGGATGTCTTCATGAAGATGGTTATTGATTTATTAGGAAGAGATTTCGATAGATTGATACACTGCCTATAGGATCGCTTTCCATATAGTTTAATGTTTAGGAAAGGTTTTGCATATCGAGAGATCCCAAAGTTAATCCTAATTTATTTAACTAATGACATTTAGTTGCGCCTTGAGAGAGGATAGCTAAAATATTAGAAAATTTTAGGCTAACCATAAATTGAATCAATTAAACAAGAGGGAAATAAATAGGGATAACAATAAGTCATAGTTTTTTATCTTGATTTCTCCAAATTGTAGTTGATAGTTTTTGCTTTAGTTGCGTTGCTTGTTTTTATTTTAGTTTATTTTCGTTCTATTTATCTTTTTAAATTTGCTTGAATCGGTTTCTTAAACAAAGCTTAACCTGAATTGAGTGGTGACTAACTACATTCCTCGTGGGATTGATATCTGATTTTTACTACAAGTTACGGCCCGTATACTTGTGGTTTTGAACGTAAATTAGTAGTTTGTTTTGCAATTAACAAAGTTTTTGGTACCATTACCAGTGATTGTTTTGTTTAACATTTTGTTTAGTTTGGGTGACTTTGATTTAAGAGTTTTTAATACTTTTAATTATGTATTTACAGGTACATGAATACTTAGGATTCAAGGAACAAAAGAGGATGATTCTGATTGACACGATGACGGATCTTCAAGCACAAATCTCGGCCCTCACCAAGTAATTAAGCAACTTTTAAGGTACATCTTCCTCTTCTATTAAAACTGTACACTTTAAATGCAAATTATGTGGGTAGGACAACCATAGCACATAAGAATTTTTCTTGTTAGAAGCTAGTGGTACCGAAAAAGTAAATTACATAGGCCAACTGTAATAAGATAACAATCCATACTCCAACACTTACAATCCGGGGTGGAAACACCACTCACATTTTTTCTGGAGTAATAATAATGCAGGTGACCAAGAAAGATCACAAGAACCTCTTGGATTTCAATAAGATCAAATTGAGTCTTTAGAGAGCAAAATGGACAAGTTAATAGATGTAGTGGGTTCCAATTTTCAAGCCAGGAAGAAGGTCAAAGAAGGTAGGAAGAGAATCTGAAGAGGATGGAGGCAAAGTTTGATTAGATTACGAAGAACCACGCTTCATCCTTCTACAACTTGGAAGTACATGTAGGTCAACTTGCTAATGTTTTGTCTTCTAGAAATGTAAGTAGCCTACCAAGTATCACTGAAGCAAATTCAAGGGAGTAATTAAAGGCCATCACAGTTATCATGGAAAATGAAGTAAAGGATATAATTGATAAGGTTGAAAGCTCGAAGGAGGTAAGCCAAGAGAAAGAGAAGAAGAAAGGGGAAGAGTCGCATGGTGCTAATTCGAAGAACTATTTGTGGCCATACAAACTAAAGCTTAAAGGTATTGAGCAGGATGACAGGCCTCTACATTTATTGCTTACATCACTATAGAGATCATTTTGGGAGAAGGACAATGTTCAGAAAGGAGAGTGGGCTTTGGAGTTCAACGATGAAGTAGTTTGATTCCACTTCCCCAAAGCCTTGGAGTATTGTGCTGATTGGGAGCCTACTTTAAGGGAAGTTGCTCCAACCTCTTCATAGAGTTTGAACATGATTCCTACTGTGCTCAAACAACCATTTGACAATGGATAATGTTGATATGCTAAGGTTTAAGCTAATGACCTTAACTTAACATGTTTGTTTTTAGTTGCTTGTCTTTGTTAAGTTTTATGTTTTTGCTTTGATTACGATTTTTTTTAATCTTTAGTGTGTTTTCCCTTTGAATCTCTTGATGTTTAGGTGACTTGATGATTGCTTGTAGATTTGTTATGCATCATAGCTTGTTAGAGGACCAAAGGAAGAGAGAAAGAAGATTTTTAGTGAATTGGAATGACGGACACCACCATAAACCCTTATTACCCTTAATCTCTTATGTTGTTTATTGCTTATATTTTTAGTATTTTATTGTGATGTTTTTTGGTTTTTGGCTGTGTCCCTTTATACATTGAGGAAAATGTGTTGTTTAAGTATAAGGAGGTAGTTTTTGCATTTGTGTTTGCATTTTGTTATTTAGGATGCATGTTTTAAGCATATTTGATTGTTATTTTGTGTTGTTTTATGTAAGCAATGGAACCCCACTGGAATTGTGTTACCATAAGGCTCTGTCATGATAGTTGGAATGATATTAAATGCATGTTTCAACTTAAATTAATCTACTTAAGTAAAGAGCGAACCATGTTGAATGATGAAAGTAGTTGGATGCGTAAGCTTACTCAAAATTTGACACTTAAGCAATGAGGTAATGTATAACAGGCAACAACATAATGGATTTTCATTTAAGCCTATGTGAGGAATTGAGCCTTTATAACCCATTCTATAGTCATTTCATTTCTTTGCATGTGTGATACTTCCTTAGGCAATTACCTTCAGAACTGGCTTTGAATTGGTTTAAATCTACTAGATGCATGCTAGATAGAAATGATTAAGGCCTTTTTTGTGTGAACCCTTAGTTTAAATGACCTACCATTTTATTATCTCTTGCTAACCTCATTGAGCCTTTAACCCTTTATTTCTTAAAATACCCCATTTTAAAACCTCAAGCTTTATTAGCTTATCCAATCACTAGTTTAATAGAGTTCTACGTGATGCATTAATTTGGGATTTTGGCTACATTTTTTTCTTTCTGAGATGAGTTGAGTGATACTTCTATTCTTAGACCACATTGCATTTAGTTGCTACTTTGTTCATTGTTTCTTCATTATTATACAAAAAAAAGAAAAAAAGAAGAAAAAAATAAAAAAATGGGTAAGAAAAAGAAAAAAGAAAAAATGGAAAAAGAAAAGAAAATAAAAGGGAAGAACCATTTAGTAGCAAAAATAAGTGCTGAGTAGTTAGTTTTATCTATTTTCATATCTCAGAAGTTTATTTTATTATCCGTTTTATTCATTTACTACTTTATGAATGCTTGTGATGAACCCTTAAAACCTTTTTATAACCTTAGTCACATTATAACATGAAATAAAGTCCTTATGATTTATTGTAGCATGTAATCATTATGGAGGAGAATTGGTATATTAGCAAGCCTATGATAATGTGGATTCCTATAGGAAATTTGAGTAGAACACTATCCATTAAATACTTGAGAGAAATGAGTGAAAAACATGAGAAAGATTCATTTTGCATTTATACTTATCTTTGAGTGATGGTTTCATAAGTTGAGTTTACTTATGTGCACTAATGACAAGTAGTCATGATATGTATAGTAGCTTGACACTTTACTTGGCCAAAGTTTGAGGGATTACATGCCTTGATCTTTGTGAAAATGAAGTGATAGAATGGAATGGTTGTATTTGATTTTTACTTGAGGACAAGCAAAGCTTTAAATATAGGGAAGTTGATAGTTGTGCATTAATATATGTTTTTTTTTGCATGTGTTTCTTGCATTTTAAGTTTAACTTATTGTGTTTAAAACTTATTTTGTGTATTTTTATTTAACATGATCATCATTGTTATTTATTTATTTTTTGTGTTTTATCATTTAATTGTTGATTTTGGGTTAGAATTGAATCTTATTAGTCTAATTATTTATTGTATAGGATAAATTAGAATTGGAAATTAAAGTTGGAAGAAAGTTGAAAAAAAAGGAAAAATCAAGCAAAGTAAGGAAACACGAAAGGAGGACCAAAGCAATGAAGGAAAAAGGCTTAATAACTTGGAAAACACGCTTCCCTAGGCAACCATTTACAAATCCCTTTATATTTCAATTCTCGAGAGGGTTATTTCCTTAGTGAGAGTCTCCTCTCCACTTTTGACCAAGATCAAGTCCTCTTTTGACACTTTGACCAAGTCTTCACTCCAACCTTTGACACTTTTACCAAGGAATGAAGTCTTGTAAGGAGAGAACTTGCCTGGAGAGAAATGAAGCCACTAAAGGACAAAAAGGTTTGACCAAGACAAAAGATCTTGGGCTAAAACCATTCCAGGACATAAGTAAAATGCAGCGCACAAGAGAGAACATTTAAACCTTGGCCAAAACGCAATGCACAAGAGAGAACATAACACGTTGCCCTACATAACAAGACATTTAGGGGTAGCCACCAAACTAGGAGCAACATATTTGGCTATCAATTGGAGAACACAAAAGGAAGATACAACGATCATATTAATTGGAGAAGAAGAGAGTATTCGACCACCATTCATCTTTGGAAGCTCCCATTAGGCCTCCATTTTCATATTTTCATATACAAAAGGGAAAACAACAAAACTTATATTTTTTTATTTGTGTTTTTATTAATATGTTTTGTATTTTGAAGAATACGGATATAGTTGAGCTTATTTCTGTTATGAGTGGCTAAATTTGTTTTAAGATTTGTTGTTTGAACTATTTGTGAACTCTGGTTATTGATTCAATGTTAAAAATGTTTATGTTGTCTATTGAGCTTAAAACCTTGCAACAAATTGAGAGAATGAGCTTGGTAAACTTTATTAAATGTACAATGAGAGTTGGCATTTAATAGACCGATAGATGACAATTTTATTAATTTATTAGGAAAAGATTTCGATAGATTAATACACTACCTATAGGATCGCTTCACATCTAATTGTTGGCATTTAATAGACCTATAGATGACAAGTTATTAATTTATTAGGAAAAGATTTCGATAAATTAATACACTGCATATAGGATCGCTTCACATCTAATTGAATGTTTAGGAAAGGCTTTGCATATCGAGAGATCTCAAAGTTAATCCTAATTTATTTAATTAGTGACATTTAATTACATAAATTGCATCAATTAAACCAAAGGGAAACAAATAGGGATAATAATAAGTCATAGTTTTTAATCTTGATTTCTCCCAGTTTTGACTTTGGTTGCGTTGCTTGTTTTTATTTTGGTTTGTTTTCATTCTATTTATCTTTTTAAATTTGCTTGAATTGGTTTCTTAAACAAAGCTCAACTTAAATTGAGTGGTGACTAACTACAATCATTGTGGGATAGATATCTTCTTTTTATTGTAAGTTATAACCCGTATACTTACGAATTTGAGCTTAAAACTAGTAGTTTATTTTGTAATTAACACCTACCATTATAATATTTACAACTAATCTCTTATTACTTTAGTGTTTTGTTCAAATGAAGAAAGATTTGAGGAAAATATTTACAAATGATAAGTGAGTTGCATCTCAGTATGCCAGATCTAATGTAGGATTGGATATTTTCAAGATTATACTTAAAGATTATGAATTTGATCCTAATTTCAGTTTGCTATTTAAGTTTGTGAGTTTTTGGTAAGAGTATTTCATTTGACTAATAAAGATGAGAAGGAAACAAGGGGATGCTTTTATGGTGTGTAGAAAGGGAGAAGGAAGCAAGAAAAGATAATTTAAAAAATAGGTCTTCTTTATAAAATCCTTACTTTGCAGTAATTAATGAAAGATGGGAAAGACAATTTTATTCTTTATTGTTTGCTATTAAGAAATTCTGAATTCAAATGTCTATTTTAGACCAAGGTTTACAAAGAGAATTAAAGTTAATAGGAGAATGCTATTAACTATTACCTTAATTATTTCACACGAGATAGTGCAAAACTTCCTCAGTTCATAAATTAAGGCATATAAAGATGCTTGTGGTGATTTCAAGATACCCATTGCAATATGTTAAAGAGATAATTTAAATATCTATTTCTATGCTTTTTTAACTATTTAAAATGAATCTCCACTTCATTTTGTTTATAAGATTATTTTTCTTACCTTATAGTTGCTTGGTATGACTAATTTAGAAGCGATATTCTAGAATTACAAAGATTTGCAATTTGAATTCTTAATCCACGTGTGAGTATAACTAGGTGTGAAAGAAATTGGAGCATATTAGAATTCATTCATTCTAAGAAAAAGAATAAGTTGGAACATAAAAGATTAAATAGTCTAGTCTTTTTTTTATACAACTTGAAGTTTCAAGAAAGATATGTTGTTATCATTAGTAACTTGAATATAATTTGTAAAAATTTCTTAATAATTTAATGTTATTTGTTTACAATAATTCTTAATAGAATAAATAATTTAGATCTAATTTGCCTTGATCATATTAATGCTTTAGCGTATTAGGTTTCTGAGATATTTATAGATGAGAGTGACTTAGAAGATAATCTTGACTAGGAGAGTATAGATATATCATTTGGTGCATTGAATTTAAATGATAGTGATGATGAGATTCCCTTTAAAGATTAATGCGATTTGAGTAAATATACCTTAGAATGACGTTTCAAGGTTCTCTTTTTTTTAAGGTTTCATTTATATTTGACATTTATGTTAAATTCTACATGTAATATAAATATAAAGTTTTTAATTATAAGCCTTTTTGTTTTAGGGTTCACTTTCGCTTTATAGTGTTCCTTGGTAGGAACTCTTGTTCTAGTGCTTATGATTTTATGTTTTATTCTTATTATATGATGTCTTAAAAAAATCAATTGTAATATTTTAATTATTTTATATTATTTTTAATTTTATATTTGCATATGAATTGAATGATCTTTTTCTTATATTAATTTTGGTTATTATTTATATGAGAAATATGTGAAAAATAACATTAATAAGAATAAAACAAAAGTTGTTATTATATCAGTTTTTTTTTTTGAGACAAGGTTGAAATAAAATTTAAAACTATACAACATAATATATTGAGGGACTACATTATAAATTTTATAAAATTTAAGAATTATTATATAAATATAATTAATTTTTAGTACATTATTTAGTATTGATCAGTCTCGATATTTTATCATAATATAACCAAATTTAGTATTAGTATCATAACATTGCTTGTGATCCTAAAAAATTATTTAATGATTTGTATCCTAATTTCACGATGATGTTTACATACCTAATCTTTCAAAAAAAATTTTTTGGAGAAATTAATCTTTCAATCATGGTTTGTCTAACTCTAACATGTGTTTACGCCATTGTCTTTTTCATGTGGTATATGAAAAAAGCCAAAAAAAATCCCATCTAAAAAATCTTTTGAAAATCCAAATTACAATTAACACCATCTATAGAATCCTAATGGATTTTTGTTTTAAATTATTGCTTCAATGTTGAGATCAATACCCAATTCTCTTGTGAGCCTCCAATTCCTTTGTTTCTTGCCTGTTGGATCAAAACCCAGATAGGATCTACATTGTTCTTTTATAGGTTTTAGCTAATTTATTGAAAATTTGATTGGAGGTTTGTGATAAAGCACGGTAATTAAGAAAATCTCAATTGGGTTTTTTAACTGTTACTTACCAAAGATATGAACTTTTGGAGCATGGATGAGTTCTGTCATTTGACATGACCCAACACTTAAAACCATCAATAAGAAGATGTTTTTTTGTTATGACATATTATAAATAATGGAGGTGGGAAGTCACATCTAGTAGCGAGAAGGAGATTAGGAGCAGAGGGTGAGATGGTAGTGTATTAGAATTGAACAATGACTCTGTGATATTGGAAAAAAAAATTGTTTATATTTCCTTTCACATATTGATATAAGTAGTATATATGGGCCTACATGATAGTAGCTCATATATATACCATTATAACATAACAGAAAAGGCGACAGTATAGTAATATAGGAAAAATAAAATTCATATCTCTTTCTCTCCCTCTTCTCTCCCTCTTCTCTCTCTCTCCTCTCTTTCTCCTCTCTCTCTCTCTCTGAATATTGCCTGGTGATTCCTTATTTATGAATATTCTTCCTTTTTTTCTTTTAAATTCAAAACTTATTGGTATGAGAATAGGTGACCCTTAGATCCTTATCAATGACAGAGGTACTCAAGGTGTTGAATGCAAATGGGTGGAAGAGAGTATGAAGCTCTTATAGGAAAATCAACAACGTGATGAAAAGTTACCATTAGAAACACAAAATAAATCTGATCGTTAGGAAAGAGTGCTAGGGGAACCAAAATCAATGTTCCTTCAATTTATGCAAACAATGGGTATTACTAAGGACTCTTCATCCTTAATAAATTAGAATGTGATGATGCTAGTGAAATTCTCTATAAAAGGGGAAGGCTACACAACACGCACCTAATTTAATAAAATCAATTTTCTAATTTTTTGTATGAATGGAATGAGGAGTTAGTTGTATAAATGCAAATGGTTTTTTAGGTTAAATCACACTGCTTGTCACTTATGAGTGAAAATTTAGATGGTAGTGAAGAATAGGGCTAAAGAAGATTTGATCAAATGGGAAAAGTTTATAAATACTTTTAAACAAAGGTTCGATGAGAAAATATTGGAAGACCTAATGGAAAATTTTAAGTTACTTAGGCAAGATGGATGAGTTTAAGAATACCGTGCTCATTTTGATTGATTTTCTAACAAACTATCTTTATTGGAGGACTATTTGATTGGGTTCTTCTTAAGGATTGCAACAAGCTTATTCATTGCCTCGAAAGCATCATGATAAATACTCCGTCACTGCATAATAGGGGAATTAAAAGCCTCTTCAGCGTTCAAATCTAATGGCCACCACAGGTGGAGTTAAAGCAAGGGCTCTAACTCCAATGCCAAAATATCACCAACTGATAGAGGAATTCTTCCTACTTTAGGAGTTTTAGTGAGGGGACCTCATTTTTATTATGGGAAGAACCTATGTAACCCCAAACAATCAGTAGTAGAGAGTTTGATGTGAAGAGGGCTAGGGAGCTGTGCTTTTAGTGTGACAAGAGTTATATGCCTGGGCATAAATATAAGAAGAAACATAATTGAAGGGGACAGTAGAGTAGAGGACAAAGAAGATGAAGTGTAGAAGGAAAATGAGGATGAGTTAATTGTTGCTAATGTCTCCATCTAGGTGATGATGGGAGTAGAGAATAAAGAGAATTATAAGAAGATGCAGACAGTGGGTTATCACTAGAAGAGACCAATATAAATTCTTATTTACAACTGTAATACTCATAATTTCTTAGATGAAGATGTAACAAAGAGAAGCATAGGCAAATTGATTTCCATACCCATAATTGAAATAATAGTAGGAAGGTTTCTTAAACTAAGTTGTTAGAAGTATTATAAAGGCTTTGAATGGAGCATGCAAGGAGTGCACTTGTCCACCTATGCCCTAGTCATTGCATTGGGAGTATGTGATGTAGTTTTAAAGTTACAATGGTTAACAACCTCTAATAATGTGCTCTAAAATTTTAAGACTAAAACTATAAGATTTAGATGGAAGGATTAGTTGGCGACATTGTCAAGAAATTTGAAGAAGATGGAAAAACTAGTGTCAGGGAGGAGTTTGAATAACATTTTAAAAGGCTTAAAGGATAGGGAATTGTTTATGATGTAGGTAATCTTTCCTTTGGGCACTCAATTTAAATCGATGAATTTGAGAGATAATACTAACACTAAGGATAAATTGGATGGGTTACTAGCAAAATTCAACAAGTTGTTTAAGAACCTTATTAATTACCATATAAGATCATAGGATTAGGCTGAAGGAGGGAGTGGAATTAATCAATGTCTGACCCTATAGATACTTAAGAGAATAGAAGGAAGCCATAGAGAGGACAATCAAGGAGCTACTTTAATAAGGTTTCATAAGACATAGTCTAAATATTTATGCTTCACTAGTAGTTGATAGTGTGTAGAACGTGCCTAAGTTTTAAATAAATATAAACCAAGAATCACAAATAAATAATACCAAATACGTAATAAGAAAAGTACACCTATCGCTATATTGTAAAGCTATTATAAGTCCAGTTTATCGAATCCACCAAAACTATACTATTAACAAACTCCTATCCCTATTATCTAGCCTATTCAATAGAAGAGTGATTGATCAATTAATTAAATAAAATAATAAAAACAACTAAAATAAATTAAAAAGATAACTCACAACAAATATGAAAAATTATAAAGTTAGGATCTAGGTAATTAATCCCTCTAAGATGCATTCATGCTCATTATTCAACTTTGATTTAACATGTTTTCCATATTTTATTAAACTGTAGATTCTCTAAGGTAAATCACACACTCTCTCAAGTTATACAATTATATTAAACTAAATAAATTAAGTGAAAGTTCTCTCTATCTCCATCCATCAATTGAATACATTAGACATTCTATGGAACCTATTGTTTGGGTTAAGCTCGGGCCTAATCCAGACATCTTATGTAAGCCTATCTTTAGGTCTCCATGCAAGATGCATTGCTTATGAATTGATCTAAAGCATATATTCAATTTTTCAATCTATACACAATCATATCATTGAAATTGAAGTTTGCATTCGCATAACAATCAAAAGCCAATGTCATTGATTCCATAAACAAATTCTATAAAAATATGAAAATTCAATGTTAAATCAAGAAAAAAAAATGAATACTGCATCTTAGGATTTATAAAAACCTAAATTCTATGAAAGGATTAGTTCCTAAACATCACAAAATTCATAACAATAATTACAAGAAAGAAAGGTATATAGATGCTCATCATTATAGATATTGAATTCTTTAACTCCTTGATGATCCTTGATGTGAAATCCAATCTTGATCTTGAATTTGATGAATTTAGATCAATCTTTCTCCTTTAATCTTATGCAAAACCTTTGAAAGATGGCTTAGGTCTTGAGTTTTCTCTTTTAGCGACTTCTTAGAGCTTCATAGAGGCAAGGGATTGCTTAGAAGTAACTAATTTAGTTATTTACACAAGGGAAATCACGTGAGTCATGGCCAAAGCCACAATTGTGGCTCTAGTTGTGGTTCCCACTGTGCCATCGTGGTATTTTCTCCCTAAATTCTTCTCCGATCATCCTTTTGCCATGAGATTTGATTGAAGCTTCCTCACTTGATGTTATTACTTTTTAAATCCATTCCACATTTTTTCCAATCCCAAAGGTGCATAAAAATGCTCACCAAAGTCTTATAAAATATATATAATCAATGGAAATTACATCGGCAACATCGTATTTCAATATTTAACTCAATATGCATATAATTCATATAGATTATTCCCTCAAAATCAAGATAATCATTAAAAAACCATGCTTAAAAGATATACAATTTAGTTATTATCAAATATCACTAAACTTAAGCTAATGCTTATCCTCAAGCAATAACTTAAACATTAACTTAAAACAAAATCAATAGAGAGTTGAAAGCTAATTGAGCCAAAAAAAAAAAATCAATCAATGCCTTTAATTTATCTTACATATCATAATCCCTTTATGATAAAAATATTGTTATCACACACAACCATACTACTAGTAAAGAGTAACTCTTATGCATAGTTTCAAGCATTTAAGTAGCTTTATATAAATCATTAAACAAGATTGGTCAAGGATGTTTTAAAACACATTAAAAAAACACAATTTAAATTACACTTTGGAGCAATTTTTACGATTTACCTTGCCTTCTGATGTAAGGAAAAAATTTTTTTGTTATGGATGTCCCCCGGTTACTTAACTTAGTTACCCTTTTTGGCTTATTTGCAATGTCATCCAGCCTTTTGATGTGAAGGTGAACATTTTGTATTGAACACCCCTGATTACTCAATCAAATCATAATCACAAATGGTTACTAGCTTATAATCGAACCTTTTTATTGATATAAAGCTAGCAGAGTGAAATTTTTGCTCACTTTATCACATTTATGTTTCGTTTTCAATTTTCAATAAGTGCTACTTACCCTATTCCCAATTCACAAAACAACTTATATGAAACGTCTCTAGATATATGATATCATACATAAGGGCTACCACAAGACATGTAAGTTACGTGAAATAAAATTAAGAAAAAGAAAAAAATAAAATGAAGAAAAAGAAAAACTTAAGGATAGAAATCATACAAGAATTGATCAATGCTTAACTAAACCAAAAACATAAATGGAATTAAAATATCACAATTAAAAATCAACTCCTAATTTTAATGATTCCAAGATGAGATATTTAAGTCATCCCAATTTATCTCACAACATTTCGAGTGTGTGAATAAATGATAAAATATGTTCAAGTTCCTCTCCCACCCCCCAACTCATAAGCCAAATTATACTTAATTTAGACAATGAATCAAATAAAGCATAAGAAAGGTAAAAGGATAAGAGAATAAGACTTCCCTAAACATTGAAGTCCATTGTTTAGGTGTGAAGTTAGTGGCTTGAAGTCCATTCCGTATTATTAAAGGTTGGGGGAAATTGATGATCCAAACTTGTTATTTATACATGAAGAACAACATTAACGCATGAGCTTTTCCCAAAAGATGAGATCAAGATAAGATAATATCAAAAACAGAAAATAACCAAAACATAAAGATAAATCTTATGAATGTATAAATGTAAAACAATTTATCCATGATGAAATACAAGTAAAGAAAAATAAGAAAAACAAAAAAAAAGGAACAAGGGAGAAGAAACATCAAACCAATCCACCTAAGATCCACAACTCACATTAGTAGTCATTAGGTAGTTGTGGGTGATGAAACTACATATACTACTACTACCTAGCTTATTGGAACCCCTACCTCTCTTGTTGTATCCTTTGATCCTCCTTCCATTTAAGTTGGTGCATCTGGACACTAAGCTAATCAATCAGATACCAATAGATGATTCTATACTTTTGAAAGGCCTAGTATGAATGTCTTCTTTTCCCTCCTCATTAAAGTTATCACTATCTTTAAGCTCTGCACTTATATCTCAACCACTTGATGAGGGTCAAGCTCTCTTAATTGTAAGGCATCCATAAACCTTTATAGCTAGCCCTATCATAATCCATATAAGGGGGTTTAGGGGCTCCATGTTTATCTCCCTCCCTAGGTCCACTATACACAACCCGATCCCTAAGTGTTTAAGTGTTTATAATATATGAAGACTTGCTTAATATCTCTTTTAATTTATTAGTCAGATGGAAAAAAAATGGAGGGCTAGGCCACCTCTTACGTTAGAGAAGAGGTCATTGGTCATGCACCACTGGCAAATTATTTTACTAACTTTCACCACCTCTGTGCTCGTCTATGAACCCGTATTATATATTTGGTAAATCAATGAATGACTCTTAGTGCTAGAGACTTAATCTTGGAACTTTTTGTTACACTTACCCTTAAATTCCCATCTCCAATCTTATCCCAAATCGAGAAGCATCAAACGGGGTTTCAAACTCTAACCTGGTAAACCTAGCTTCATCTTGGTCTTGTAGTTCACTTATCTGTATCTTTATAGCAGTGTTGAAATCCCAACATGACAAAGAGAGTTTTCTTCCACTATGTTGAAATTTTGCCACATCATTACATGTAGTCCTCATTATATGTTTGTCAAATTGGAATGTGGCCAAGAACTCACACAATAGGTTTGCATAACTGGCTCCCTTATCTTCACGAACTTATCCCATCCTCTAACCTTCAAATAATATCTAACTGAATTGACTAGCCTCAGACGTTCCAAGTCATCAAACTTCAAGTACTTGGTAGGTTAAATTTTCAATTTTTAGAGCATGTGTTACTTGTTGGTGATCTCGTAGTTGTCCAATTCAAGACTAGAAAATTCACAATCAGTGCTTCTAGAAGAGGAAGCCTTGTTATGACAAGATTTCTTTGTTAGTTCCTTTTATTTAGCTATGATTCCTATAAGAACATTAAAACAATTGTGAGTACTCAAATCTATACCTAACTCTAACAAATAATAAACCATAAAAGCATATAAGAACACCATAATAACAAGCAATAAATATTGATACTTCATAAAGTAAGTCATGTAATGTGTTTTAACATGTAACACATTTATGGTGTATAAACTTTTGATAATTAACTATCTAACTCAAATGATAAAATTGACATGGAAACTACTGATCAATTAAAAAGGGAAAATTTTCCTTGAATCAAACATAATGCATAAGTTCCCTTATGCTTTAAAGAACATAGTAACCCCAGTAAAGAGATTTCAAGTCATTCTGAACTCATTCAAACATCAAGTGCATTCCATTCAAGTCTTTAAACATTTTAGCTCAAGAATTCATTCAAAATTTCACTCAATATCTCCCATTTTAAAATGTGAAAAATCAATACATGATTTCATATATCCAATAATTAACGAAACATCACAAACAAGCAATCAAGATGGCAAAACCATTAATTTATGGGAACAAGGTTTGCAATTTTAAAATTTTAAAAACACATGCATAATGTTAATTAAGGGTTATTTCATATGGTAGAACATCCTAGGCTAAAAATTAAACATATAAGTGATGCAAATTTGCATCAATTAGCTCAAGGACATCTTATTCATGCAAAAACCCCAAATCACGAAATAAACCCTAAGTTTCAAAAGTTTAATGAAAGATGGAGCAAATACCTTATTTGATTGATGAAAAAAATAGTGGATTGCACAAAAAATGGAGTTAGAGGGATGATGGGAAGTGAGTTTGCAAGTTTAGGATTAAAGAAGACATGAAAAAGAGAGAGGAGAGTTGGGTTGGTGTTTTAAAATGGCCCTACCCCGTTTTTGGTCGTGATTTCATGACCCCCTGCCCCACCCCCACC
>JAOXYD010021937.1:0-14568 GCA_028565735.1 Pinacopodium congolense
TTAGAGTATTTTCAATCTCAGCCTAGGTCCAACACCTAACTTCTCATCCTCATCCTTTGAATAATGACAAACCAATTTCGAAAAATTTCCTATACCAATTAGAAGGGTCCTGAATTCATAATTCATACCCTGAATGAAGCACTGTGATAAAAAAAAAAGTAAGTAAACAACTTGTGGCCTAGCATCAAAAGCTGAAATACCTATGAAATCAAAGCTCTCAAATGGTACCGTTGACTTAACAACCTGATTTCCACCAACTTGAATTGAATGCTCAAACTCAACAGTTTCATAAATTAATTCACTTAAAACTAATACAGACTTACCACTCACACTTGCTAGCTCAATTGGCTCTACATGATCTATACTCCTAATTGAGACTAAAATTTCCTCCATGGTTCTGCGATCATGCTCAGGCAGAGAGGAATTTTCTAAATGGGAAATAATCATGATAAATCAGGGTGATCCATCCAACTAGAGGTGTAATCATCTAAGCTTTCAAAAAATTGTTGATCAGAGGTGATGTTTAGTCAAAACAAGATTGATTTAGTTAAGAGTAATCATGATAATCATCGAAATCAAGGGTATATGTTTCAAAATGTGTAAATTGAATTATCCAACTATTGGCCCAGTTAATTTTAGGCTCATACCATTGGCAATCTTGCCAATGGTCTTGTTTCTACCAAATCTTCTTGATGACTAAGGGAAGTCACCAAAAGAGCACTCTCTATACAAACAAAGATGACACAAAACAAAACAAAGAAAGAAACTTCTACCTAAACTTCAAACAAATTTGGAAACAAGACAAGAACATAACATAAGCAACAAATCTCTAGAATAATTGACATCAATGTGTTCCTAATATTACAAATACACTTCCCCAAAAATGGCACCAAAAATTTGATTGCAATTGGTCATACATAAAATTCACTCAAATAAATATATCTTTTAACGCACAAAATTATATTTTAATTAAGACTAACTCTTCGACAAGTGCACCAGTTGTAATAAGTAATATAGTGGAGTGTTTTTAAGATTCTGAGTATTGATACCATGAGGAAGTGTATATGTGATTTTAAGTACTAGGTCAATTTGATTACAATTATCTAAATAACACTCAACTTTATGATTTATTCAACAAATACTACAAGAAAATTTTCAATCTATTGTAAAAGAGTTTACGATTGCATTTCCTAATTTATTCAGTTAAAGCTTTGGTAATTGATTATTTAATTGATGGATTAGTGTCACTTAATCTAGGGTATGTTCTCTAAATCAAGGCAACGCTTTGGTTAAGACACTGGCTTATCTCTATTAGTCATATCCTGAAGTTTGGTTATGGCTCAGACTTAGGTAATAGGCTTAAAATTTAGAAAGTCTAATCCTAAATTTTCCTAATTCAAGACTAACACCATCATGATTAACCCAGTCTTTAATTATGTCATTGATTTAAACTACATTATTTATTAATTTTTCTAATAACCTAGGTAGAGATTGTCAAATCCTAAATTATCTTATGGCAATATCCTAAGTAAACAGTTCAGGACAAGCATTAAGCACTCAATAAAAAAAATTAATTCACTAATCATGCATTAATATTAATTAACATAATTAACCATCAATAAACACATTTAATAACCTAGCTAAACTGAAATTCAACATTAAGAATAAAAATTAATCAAAGCTAATAAGATAATTAACTTAAACAACATAAACATTGTTTAATTCATAAATAAAACCATAATAAATAAGATCAAAGATTAGAAATCACTAAAGATGGATCTGAGATGATTAACTAACTCTAATTCACGTGATTACAAATTCTGGAACAACTTGCAAATTGAATTTACAAAGATTGAAACCAAAACTAAAGAAAACTAACCTAGGCTAAGTTTAATCTAAAAAACTAGTAAAGAAAACTCGTTTCTGCCTAAATCTATCTACTTCTAGAGCTTAGAGACGTCCCTAAATTTATAGGAGAGAAACAGCAACAATTGGGGAGACAGCCAGCTGCAAATGAGGAGAATTCAGCTAAAACTTGCATCTATCGATGCTTAACGGCGGGCTAACCGACGAATAACGGTGCCATTGATAAATAGTATACCACTATTAATAGCCAATTTTTGACTCCTTCACCTTGGGTCTGTTCATCCATCACCTTGGAGCTAGTAGACCACCATTGATGGTCTGGAAATTGATCTTTTCACTTCTTTTTTCACATTTTCTCCATTTTTCACATCTATTTTCAAATTAAATATTTTAAACATTAATTTAAGTACTAAAATAGGAGTAAATGCTTATCAAGTAACAATAAAAAACACTATGAATTTAACTCCTAACACACATAAATGAAACAAGTTCCTTGTCCTAGAATGAGCATGTGGGAAGTTTCTAGTTGGATGTGAATGTTTGTGGTGTGTAATTATGTGTGTTAGCCAAATTGTCTAATAAATGGCCTAATATTATGCCTACGTCCATTTCTAGATTCTTTAATACTATTTGATCTTTCTTGATGATAATAAGGCCTAGAATATGATTGAAAGATGCCTTTAGACTTTTGAGCATAAGAATGTAAAGAACTATATTGCCTATCTTGAGGCCTAGCTATATCATAAGATGATTTTACATGCTTAAAGAAATTATATCTATTTTGACTACATACATATCCTTTTTAGCTTTTATCCTAGATGCATACATGAATGCATGATTATTCTTCTTAGGAAGTGATTTTTATGATGATTCAACATTGTCAAATAATGGTTTAGACAAAATTTCATCTTCCAATTTCTTGCCATTTACAAAAATAGTTTTCTTCCCTTTATAATCACCCCCATCAATGAATCTTAAGCCTTTCCTATCATAAGATGCCTTTTGGGTTCCTAATATGCAATCTAGTTTCTTTTTACCTTTTATGTGCTTAGACAAAGATTCTTTGAGGTTATTTATCTCCTTCTTTAATGCTTTATTTTCACGCTTCAATTTATGCTCGTCTTTATTCTTAGTAACATCCATACTCTTAGAATCTATTATGGAATTCATCTCATTTTTCAACGTATCAATTTCTAATGTGTATGCATTCTTAGATTCTATTGTTTCATGCATCTCATTTTGTAATTTTTCATTTTCTAACCTACATGCATCCATTTCTTTCTTTAAACATGTATTCTCATTCACTAACCTATCATTTTCTAGCATGCAATCATTCAACTTCTTTATAACAACTGTATACTAGGAATAAAGCTTCTTCCTTTTCTTGCAGGTTTTAAGTACTTAAACAAGTGATCATATCAAATTTCATCATTGTCTAAATAATCATCATCACCATTTTCAATCTGAGAAGAGCTAGAAAAAGATGGTACATCATTGCTTTCTCTTTGAGCACTTGATGAAGATGAAGCCTCATCCACTAAAGTTATTAAGCATATGTTTCATACTTCTTCTTCTTCTTTGGCTTCCTTAGCTTCTTTCACTTCATCTTTGGCTTTTTCCTCTTTATTTCCACCTAGATAAATGTGTTCTAACCTACACCAAACATCATTTTCCATAAAATGCTTAGAAACTTTATCAAATATAATCATTTCTAAGACATCATATAAGATATGCATGGCTCTTTCAATTAGGGAAACAACTTTATCAACATTTAAAAAACCATAAGGGAGACTTTTAGCAATTTCCCATAAATAAAAATATTGGCCTATTAAATAGAATTTCATCATAATTTTCCATTCAAGAAAATAATTTCTATTAAAGAAAGGTGGTCTATGTATATCTAACCCCAGTTGACTAAATGAATCATGAAAATGTGTCATAATGGATGTTCACTCACAATTTCTTTAGAAATTAATGCAAAAGTGAGACATATGCTCTTATACCAATTGAAAGCCTTATAGAGCTCAACAGGGGGTGAATTGGGTGTTTAAAAATTTCTTACTAAACTAAGCAACCTAAACTACCTAAACCAATTTTAATAATATGGAATCACTAAACCAAAATTCAACCTATAATCATATGCCAATACTTATGCAAATATCAATCAAATTTAGTTAATTATCAATCAAACACAATATAGCATAAAAGTAAAGAGATGAGGTAAAGAAGAACACAAGGATTTATAATGGTTCAGCAATCCTTAAGGATTACTTGTTGCACTCTCCAACTACCTATTGGAAGTTTCAACTATATTGATATTCCTTAAAGTAAAGAGCAACCTGACAACTTCTTCTTTCCACAAAAGAGGTGAAGAGAAACCTTTACAATCTTTCTTTCTACAAAGGAGGTGAAAAAGAACCTTTAAAAATCTTACTTAAGGGTGAAGGGTAACCTGCACTTCCTTTCCAAATGGGTGAAGAGTAACCCTTGAATCAAAACTAAAATACAACAATTTATTCCTAACCAAAAGCCCTAAAATCAAACTTTTAAACCTCATAAAACTTCCTAAAATTAGCTTCATTAAAACTAATACTCAGAGGGCTCAAAATGATGCAATGAATGCAATAATATCAAACATAATCACTTATATTATCTCTAATGACCATGCTTTACATAATCTAATGCAAATCAAATTTAAAAATCACAAGCAGCTATACTATTATTTACAGCAGGACAAGAGCAACCTATCAATACAATTTAATATGGAAAAGAGATTCTTTTCACTAATAATAACCTAACACAAGATGAATCCCTAATTAAGTAACAAAAACACACCTATAATGATGTATCAATGAAAATACGTCCACTAAAAAAAATTTTACAACTTTCAAGAATAAATAAAAATTATAACAAGCCTTCTATGTGTCAAAAAGGAAATTAAAGCTTCAAATAACTAGATTAAACTTATGAAACACACCAGCTAACCAAATTGCAATATTTAAGTTCTAGTTCCAAGATAAAAGTTTTAAACCTCAAAAATGGTGCAAAAACAATACAATAAACCTACAAGGACCTTAATCAAGTAATTAACAACATATTGAAACAAAAAACCAAAATTAAAGCAACCAAGAGTAAGATTAAACAATTAACATAAAAGAGTAGTCAAATATGATTTTTTTTAATTCTTACTCCAATAACAAACATTTCTAACCTTCTAAGCACCCAAAATTATCACAATAGACCTGCTAAAAGCTAAAAAAACAAAAGAAAAATAGATTGGAACAATTTTAAAGAATAAAAATTGAATTAAAACAATGAAAGATGAATATGAATGATGAAATACACAAATCTGTACATATTTGATATATATTACTATGAGAGCTTAAAACTAACAAATGGAGCCCAAAAATGAAAATAAATGAATAATGAAACTTTTGAATGTTTAAACAATCTCAAAATAACAAACTTGTAACTTCGAAAATGAATTTTTGTCAAGAATAATCAAGATGAACAATAAAGAACATAAAACTCACAAACATGGAGAATAATGGCTTTCAAGGCCTATAATTATCTCAAAATGGCATTAGGAACCAAAAAATGCTTTAGGACATCTATATATATATATAGGTATGAGAAGAGATTGGAGTGATTATATGTAAGAAAGAGATGTTAGGTTTATAAAAATTTTCATTAAAACCCATAAGCAGAACTAGCTATTGGAGTTGCATCTAACAGAGGTTCGGTTGGCCAATCCTTGTTCAATCGACTAATGTTTTTGTATATGCAATTCCAAAATCTACAAAAACACATTAAAAAAACTTTTAAACAAATTCCTTTCAACTTTAAATCAATTCAAACAAGTTTTAAATCATTCTATGACTAGAATATGGCATCAAGACATATAAATTAAGATCAAAAACATAAATTTCCTTGGTTTATAGCACATTAAACTAAGCTTTAAAACTTTAGTTTAAAACAAAAATAAACCAAAACATAAACATTTCAAAGTTGTTTCTTTTATTCCAGAACCATTTTATCCAAGTTTCAAACTACATTTTAAACTTGTTCTAATAACAAAATTGATTCAAACATCATAAACAAAAAATTTGACCAATTATATGAAGCTTTAAACATATGGTTACTATTTCATTAGTTTTCAAATCCAACATCTATCACAAACCTTTCATAAAAAAAAATTAACGTCATAACATGATTCAAACACATTTGAACATACTTAAACATCTTTAACAAATATTACAAAACACTTAGACTCATCAAGAGGCATACATTAACATAATTCATCACATTGCATCTTGATTATGCAATTTCATGCTAATGAAACATTCTAAGACAATTCCTAATATATCAATGCCATAATCAAGTTCAATTAATCACAAAAACATTTATTTAAAACTTATATGAAAATTTTCACGAAAATATGTCATGTAAATGTGAGACCTTTTTCAAGTATTGATTAAGATCAAGTTTAGGAATACATGCCAAGACACTTTACTAAATCTAATCAAACTTGATCTTTGTTTTTCATCTTCACTTTAACATTAGAATGATTGCTTCATTTCCATTTTCTTTATATAAGCTCTTCTACCTTAGGTTTTAATATATTTCCTTGCATATTATGCATCAACCTTGCTTTCTAGCACATCAAAACTAACACATGAATAACAATTATATTTTTTCATCATCAAAACACATTATTAGAACCTCTCTTAGTTCAACAGGTCTTATATCTATCTATAAACTTACTAATGACCTGAAATTTTATACTATGTTTTTCTCGTCTTATTATGAATTTTAGGATTAGGGCTCAAAGAAGAGGATTACATTTGTTAAGGAAAGAGGCAGTCTTTACATCTTGAATCACCTCTAAAAGGTCACAAACATTTACCTTTATGGTTCCTCTAATCAAGGTACCATTCAGTTGTACCACATATGTCTAGATCACCTATCTTTTAGAACTATCAAAATTACTTTTTCTAGTTTGTTTCAAAGAGTAAAAGTATCTCACTTATCTCAATTATATTATGATATTTGCAAATTTATAAAAACACATTTATGTACCCTTCCTTATTAACAATAAAGGAGTTTCTTAAATATTTCACTTAATTTATAGTGATACATGGGTCCTTCCACTATAATAAATATTTTTATGGCTCAATGATTTGTGTCCTTGATTAATTATTATACCTGGCTTATATGACTCTTTCTTTTGAAACAAAAAAATTAATGCTACACTAGTCATAATCCATTTCAATGTTATGATTAAAAATAAATTTGGTTCCTAAATAAAAAAATTTAAAATAAATAATGCTAAGGATTACTTCAATCAATATGCCTAAGTCCTATTAGGGAGAGGTAACC
This sequence comes from Pinacopodium congolense, assembly GCA_028565735.1. NCBI lineage: Eukaryota > Viridiplantae > Streptophyta > Magnoliopsida > Malpighiales > Erythroxylaceae > Pinacopodium > Pinacopodium congolense. The sequence goes on from JAOXYD010021937.1 coordinate 7,246, forward strand.
CTTACTGCTTCCTATTTGATCATTAACTTCCTTTACTTAATCTTAACTATAGAAGCCTAGTTAAAGTCCTTAATATTTTATGTCCTCACTTTAGAACCTCTATCAATTTGATGTCTAAGGTATTTGGGTGTACTGTGTTTTCTTAACACTAGAACAAAGAAAAATGGATTACAAAGCCATTAAATGTGTCTTTATGGGTTACTTAACCACACAGAATGGTTACAAGTGTTACTATCCAACAATTAAAAGAATCTTATAGTTCTACAAACATGATAGTTAATGGACACAATTATTTTTTTCAAGCCAACTCTACAGGGAAAGATATCTTTAAAAGAGAATGTTTTTTATGAGTCTTGTGAACCACCCCAATATCTGGAGCTTCCTTCTATTCCAAATAGTGTCATAAAGCTACATAACACTTTCATATCCTCTAAGTCTAACAATTCCCCTTAGGAGCACTCAAAGAAAATGGCTAATCCTCAACCAATGCAGGTCTAAGAATCTGAATTAGATTATAATCATGAAATCAGGATAAGATCTAAATCTCTTGTATATACATCATCTATTAACACCTTTACCTTTGTATTAAATGATTTAAATCTTCCAACTACTGTTCAAAAAGATAACCAAAAATGTTCTAACTAGTCACTTTATCCAATATTTCAATATATTTCCTTAAATTCTTGTCACCTAAATACTAAAGGCTCATTATAAATTTAAATACTATTTATGTCTCTAATAATATATCTAAGGCATTTTCAAAAAGGGAATGGAGGAAAGCCACGAAAGAGTAGATGAATGCTTTAGAAAAGAAAAAAACATAGAATATTCTAAACTGATTGAAGGGGAAGAACATTATTGGGCAAGTGGGTCTTCACATTAAAGTACAAGGTAGACAAAACTCTTATGAGATGTAAAGCATGATTGGTGGGAAAATGATACACTTAGGCATATGGTACTAATTATCAAGAAACATTTTCCCTTGTTACAAAAATGAACACTATCATAATCTTGTTATCATTGATTGCTTATTAAAATTGGCAACTCCTTCAATATGACATTAACAATGCATTCTCCATGAAGATTTGAATGAAGAAATCTATATAAATATTCTACTAGGATTTGAAGGGAACTCGGGTAATAAAGTTTGCAGGTTGAAAAAGGTCTGTATAAGTTGAAACAATTTCTTAAAGCATAGTTTGGAGATTTACAAAAGTTGCAAAAAAATCAAGATATAAACAAAACCAAGATGATCATATACTATTCATTAAACACTTAACTAAAGGGGGAGTAACTGTATTCCTAATTTATGTATACGGCATTATAGTCACTAAAGATAATAACAAAGAGAATCTTAATTTGAAACAGAGATTGATAGAGGGTTTTCAAATCAAGGAGTTGGGAGAACTAAAATACTTCCTTGTAATTGAGTTAGCTTACCCCAAACAAAGAATATTTATATTGTAATAAAAATGTGATTGATTTGTTAACAAGAATAAGGAAGGTCAAATGTAAACTAGCATTTACTTTAGTGGATCCAAAATTGAAAATGGAAGAAGATAAATATGCACCAAAAATTGATTGAAGAATGTATTAGAAGTTAGTTAGTAAACTTATATATCTTACTCACATTAGATTAGACATACCTTACTTAGTGAGTGTAATTAGTTAATTCATGCATCATCTTAGAGAATCCCATCTTTAATCAGCTTATAGGATAATGTATTACTTAAAATTATGTCTAGGAAAAGGAATTTTATTCCATAAAAATAAAACACTTACTTTTGGAGCATATATTGGCTAACTAAGCGAAGTCGATGGTAGATAGCAGGTTAACTACATGATATTATACCTTTTTAGGAGGAAATCTAGTGACTTAAAAAGGTAAGAAATGGAATGAGGTAGTAAGGTCATTTATATAATTAGAATAGAGATATAGTTTAAGGAGTGTGTGAATTACTATGGTTGAAGACCATTCTTGATGACTTGAAGGTTAAGTGGGAAAGACCTATGAAGCTCTATTGTGATTATTGAACCATATGTATTTTGATGGTGATAAAACATTATTATTAGTAATGTTTGAGTTTTGATGTGTAATTAAGATAAGTAAATGGTTAAAGTGCGAAAACGTGTTTGTGGAGCCAAAGGTAGAAGAGCTTAAGCATTGGATGATCAAGAGCTTAGATATCGAGGATCAAATGATAAAGATCAAGTGATGAGCTCAAGAATTGGATGATCAAGGGGTTGGATATCAAGAGAATGAAGATCAAGTTTAGAAAGGTTTAGGAAAAGGGCTTAAGTTGTAAGTATCATAAACTTGATCATAATTAATGCTTGAAAAGGGCTCTCACATTTGCATATAGACATATAGGAGTTGAATTGTGGTTTTAGTGATTAATTGAACTTGATTGTGGCTTTGACATATTAGGAATTGAATTAGGAATGCATTTAGGCTATATGTTACATAATTAAGTTGAAATGTGTTAAATTGTTTTAATGTATGCCTTTTGATGTATCTAAGTTAATTGAATTATTGCATAAAGTTGTTTATGTACGTCTAAATTTGTTTGAATATCTTTGTATTATGAAATTTGGTTTATTGATGGTTTAAGAATTGTTTGAAAAGGTTTTAAAGTTGTTTAACTATGAAAGTTTTCATAATTAAGGAAATTGTTATGTTTTGAACCAATTTAGTTGGCTTGATGATTTAAATAGCCTTGAATTATGTTTTAAAACTTGTTTAAAGTCTTATTTAGTGTTAGAAATTTATTTAGAAAATTTTGGAGATGGTTTGGAGCAATTTTTCATCCCTAAACGGCAGTCACCAAGGTGCCATTTTACTCCTTGTTTCCAGAGTCTTCAACGGTGGGCTATTCTTCAATCAATGGCATCGTTGAAGGATTCAAATGGTGCCATTGTAAGTACTATCTCTAATGACTAGTTTTAGGGTTTCGGTCTTAACAACTTTTTAACCTTTCAAACGGCTAATTTTTGTTTCTAACAACTCCAAACCTCTCCTAACACTATCAATATTATTCCTAAACATTTTTAACAAGTTTAGAACCTCTGAAAAATAAATTACAAATATCAATCACTCAAATATTCAAAGCTTTCGTTATTTTCTGTATAGCTTGTCAATCACTCAAATATTCAAGGCTTTCTTTATTTTCTACACAATTCATTCAATCCTTATTTTCATGTTTAAGTCAATTTCTTGTGCAGTAAAATTTATGCTTTCAGTTATTTTAGATATAGACAAACCTCAAAAAGATTTTAGTTTATTTTTGACTCATTATTTCATTTGTTTCAAGCTTTTAAAGACTTATACAGCAAAACTATCTCTGTTTTGGTATAACTTCTGTGTTCTTCAATTTTGAGTTAGTAAAACCATTTTTATTGATCCAAAATTATCATTCACATTTTGTTTAAGGTCTCAAGAATGTAGAAAATCTTTCAATTTGATTTTTAAGCACTCATAAAGTTTGTTTGAGCTCCAAGAACATAGAACACCAAAATTGTCAAGTTTTCTCTATAGTTTCTTTACTAATTTCGATTTGTGTTTAAAATCATTTTTTGGTGTGAAAATTTGATTTTTTTTCAGTTTGTTTAAGGTCTTAGGAGGTTGTTAGTATTTTTATTATTTTTAAGCATTATTTTAGTTTCATCTTGCAGGTAACCTTAAAATTGTCTAGGCTTGATAGTTTTACTTTACTCTTAAATTAAGCCATTTGTTTCATGCTTTAAAATGGTATTTGCTACTGTGATTTATTGTTAACATATAGATTGAGATTTCAATAGGATTTTTGCATTTATTTTACATCATTTTTACATTTATATTTATATTAATTGAATCAGTTTGTTTGAGGCTTTAATTGTGTTTTTCCTGGATAAATTTATTTATTTATGATCTATTTATATGTCAGGAGGCTTTTTATAATTTTGATTTGCCTCTAGAATTTTCAGAATTTGTTTTATTGCATGAACTTTAGAGAAACACCATTAAAGGTGTGTTTTAGTGACTTAAATTGGGGGAATTGATTTGTGTTGGTTGTTGATTGTGGTATAGGTTGCTCTTTTCTTTTAAAATAGATTTGATAGGTTACTCTTAGCCTGTAGAAAACAAGATTTGAATTGCATAAGTATTTGATTGTGAATTGGATTACTTTAGGCCTTGTATGTGCATTAGACATCACACAAGGCATAAGCATTGCATTTGTTGCATTTAAGCCTTATCTTGTATTGATTTTGATCAAGATTTGATAAGCTATATAAGCTTGAGTAGAGGCTTTGGTAGCCTAAGTTAGGGGTTGTATTTGTTGTCCAAAAATTATATAATTTGATTGTGTTGTCAGGTTACTCTTCACCCATTAGAAAGGAAGATCGATAGGTTCCTCTTGGCCTTATAATCAAGATTGTGAAAGGTTTCTCTTGGCCTTAGAATCGAGATTTTGAAAGGTTCTTCTTAGCCTTTAACCCAAATTGTTAGATAGATTCCTCTTAACCTTTAAACAAGATTGTTGGAAAGGTTCCTCTTAGCTTTTAACCAAGATTGTCAGAAAGGTTCCTCTTAGCCTTTAACCAAGATTTTTGTAAAGGATTCCTCTTGACCTTATAATCAAGATTGTTGTAAGGGTTACTCTTCACTCAATTAAAATAAGATTAGTTGTTAGTGAATTTCCAACAAGTAGTTGGAGAGACGACGTAGTCTATCTTTGAGGTAGGCAAACTTCTATAAATCTTGATGTTCTTCTCTTCCCTTATCTCTTTATATTTGTACATTTGTGTTTTTTTTATTATTGCTTGAATTTAATTGATATTGGCATAAGCATACTATTCCATTTAGGTTGAATTTTGGTTTAGAGATTTCATATAATTAAAATTGGCCTAATGTATTTAAAATGTTTTAATTTATAAAGAAATTTTTAAACATCCAATTCACCCTCCTCCTCTTGAGTGCCATAGGGCTTACAGTGATAACATGTTAACTATCAATATTTCCCACAACCCTAAAGGACCAAGCATATTGATATTGACTGAAACTTCATTAAAGAAAAACTGAAAGAAGGGTTAGTATATATGTCTTATATTCCCTCATAATCCCAAGTAGAAGATGATCTAATAAAGGGGTTAAGTAATTCAAGGTTTCCTGATCTTGCATTCAAGATGGGAATGAAAGATATCTATTCCTAACTTGAGGGGGAGTGTTGAAGATTCTAAAGTAAAGAATCTAAAAGACCAATGATGCCACAAAGATGTCGTTATGCTTTCATCAAAGCATTGATATGGGATTGGATGAAGTCAAAATCAAAATAAAGATATTAATGGCATTGTGGAATGATTCCTTTCTACTCCTAAGCGAAGTCATAAGCTAAACGGAACCATCTGTGCTTAAGTCCCATTGTGGTTTGTTACAAAAAAAAAAAATCAATGCCTCAAATCTAAGGATATTTTTCCTAGTTAGGAAATTGTACATATGTAATAAAATTTTCTATTTTTTTTAAGACCAAAAGAATTCTAGAGTATTGGAATAGTAATTAAGTTATCTTATGTTTGGTTGTTTCCGTTACACAAAGGTTAGGTCATGTATTTGTATATAAATTTCTAATGGTTCTTCTAAGATGAATAATATTGGCTCGCTATTCTTCTTTAGAAGAACTCAGCCTTTTGAGTGCTTTGGATGTTACAAGACAAAAACAAGTGAAACTCATTTTAATTCATGCATTCATCAAACTACAAGCGCATTAAATAAGAAAAAAACTTTGTATTCATTAAATATTAGTGGAGATGTTCCAACTTCTGAGATTTTCAAAATGCTACTACATATATGCCACAGATTTCAAGGATAGATAAAGAACAAAAGGAAATAAGAAAGTTGTGTCCATATCATAATTTCCATTAACCATAATTTCTATTCACATTCATCTTCAGGACAAGGAATAAGATATGGTGGTCCTTAATCATAAAAGTGAATTGATTTATAGAATTTTTTAGGATTGAATCCTATATACTTTTACTTATAATTAGAACTAATATTCATGTAAGAGGATGCTACTGGTCCTAAATCTTCTTCTATATATGCACTATATAATTTTCAAATTCTATTATCATAAATCTTGTAGTACTTAATGCAACTTCAATTTCAATGTAACTCACTATGTTATCAAAACTTGAATGTGGGTCGATGGAATAATATATTTTAAAGATAAAAGGATTCTAGTTATTAATTTTTTATATTTTATATAAATTTAATAATTTTAGTAATCATGTGTATTGATGTTTTTATAAAAGAAATTCTATATTGATAAATGAAACAATTATTTGAAACATAGATGAAAAAAAAATGTGATTAAGGTTGATCTTTTTGGGCTTACTAAAAGTAACCTTTTGTTATCAACATGCTACAACTAATTTTAACAACTTATTCTAAATTAGTTATGATTATGCAAACTTAATTAATTACGACGTGTGAATGATAATCCTCTTTTAATAATCTACTAAAAATTATAATTTATTAAAATTTATATATATGTGGATTGAATATGATGTAAAATGAACCTACTAAAATTAAAAAATTATTAATTGATTATTTATAAATGTATATATATAATAAAGTAGAAATGTTGAAGTTTATCTCAATGAAATGTTTTTTTTTAATTATTAGGACTTTTTGAAAATCTGAAAATTTTTATTCTTAAATTATTTTCCAATATAAATATTATAAATATAAATTTTAAATTTAAAAAAAAACTAGAGTAAATTATATTATACTCCCTATAATTTAGCTAAATTTTATTTCACTCTTGTAACTTTAGAAATATCACCATATACTCCTGAATGTTGAATAAAATTTCACTATACCCTATTGCCATGTTTGTTTTCACTTATATTTTTTGTTTTTCAGTTTTTGTTTTCAAAAATAGAGAAATAGAGGGGGAAAATGCGTTTGATTACATTCTGTTTTGTTTTCCTATTTTCAAAATCAGATAAATATAAACAGAAATAGAGAAATAAGAAAATGATGTTTTTCTACGTGTTGAAAACATATTTTATAAACAAATTTTTTTACATTAGATAATAAATATAATCTATTGATTAATAATGTATTTTTAAAGTATATAAGATAATTTTAATCCAATAATTTAAATTTATTTTATATTTGGTTATCATTATTAAATTATTTTTATTACAAATCTCAACTAAACATATTTTTATTTTTATTTTTATTACAAATATCAACCAAACATATTTTCGTTTTTTATAAGAAAAACAAAAACACAAAAATAAGAAATAAAAATAGAAAGTAACAACAACAAAAAATAGAAA
>JAOXYD010021945.1:0-14568 GCA_028565735.1 Pinacopodium congolense
TGTGCTGTATTAGTATGTTGTCTTTTTCGGTTTCTATGCTGTTTTTATTGGTTTCTGTGTTTTAAAAAACAAGAAACCATAGGGATACCAAACAAGCCCAAAGCTTTTAAGCTGCTCCATATTAATTGTTTCATCAATGTCTTTATTGAGAAATATTGTCTTAACATCCATTTTGATGCAACTCAAGATTAAATTGTGCAACAAGTGCCATTATAATCCTAAAAGAATCTTTTGAAGATACTGGTCAAAAATTTTCTTTATAATCGATACCTTTTTTCTAAGTAAAACCCTTTACGACAAGACGAGCCTTATATCTTTTCACATTGCCTTTTAAATCCTTTGTGGTCTTAAATATCCATTTGCAACCAATGGGTTTCACACGTTCAGGCAATGAGACAAGATCCCAAACATCTTTGTCTCTTATGGATTTAATTTCCTCATTCATCACATCAATTCACTTTTGAGAATTAGAACTTTCAATGGCTTCGCAAGAGTTGGTTGGATCATCTTCTACTATGCTAATGTCAATATTATGTTCTTAGAGAAAGACAATGCAATCATACAGAATTGCACTTCTTCATTCTCTAGCGGATCTCCTTAATGACATTTATTCTTAAAATTATTGAGTTTGTCCTTCATAAATATTCAATTGATCTTGATTAGGGATATTTTCGAAATTGCCTTATTGTTATGAAGTTCCTTCTTGAACAATGTTAGAAATCAAACCTTGATTATAATTAATAACAACTATAGGAAGAGAAACAAATTTCTCTTCAAAGACAAAGTCTCTAACCTTATCCTTATCTCCTCCTTCAAACTCAACATCCTCAAGAAATCTGGCATTTCTCATCTCAAAAATTGATTCATTTGTGGGATCATAAAATTTATACCCTTGTGACCATTCAATGTATCGAACAAAGTAGCTATTGATTGTTCTTAAATCCAGTTTTCTTTCATTTAGCCTATAAGGCCTTACCTCAGCTGGATAACCCTAAATATAAAGTGTTTGTACTAGGCCTTTTGCTTGTCTATAATTCATAATGGGTTTTAGTCGTTGCCTTAGTTGGAACTTTATTAAGAGTATAAGTTGTAGTCTTTAATCTCTTTCTAGAGAAAATTTGGTAAGATAATATAAATACCCATACTCCTTATCATGTCCTTAAGTGTTCTTTTTCATCTTTTAGTAACACCATTCATGTTAGGATACTTTGACACAGTATATTGTGGGATGATACCGGATTCCTCTAGAAATTTGGTAAAAAGTCCTGAACATTGTTCACCTGAACCGTCATATCTACCTTAGTATTCACCACCACTATCAAATCTAACAATTTTAATCCTTTAGCCAAGTTGATTTTCAACCTCAGCTTTAAAAACTTTAAGCATGTCTAGTGCCTGTGACTTCTCATAAATAAGATAAAGGTACCCATAATATGAATAGTTGTCTATGAACTTAATAAAATACCTTTGACCATTCCATGAGGGTATAGGAAACGACTCATAAATATCTGTATGTATTAGTTCTAAGACACCTGAAGATCTTTTGTCACTCAATTTCTTTATGTTTGTTTGCTTCACTTTAATACACTTGAGACAAACTTCAAAATTTGATATATCAAATGGATCAAGAATTCCATTTAACATAAGCCTTTCCATTCTTTGCTTAGAGATATGCCCTAAATGCTTATGCCATAATGAAACAGAATTATTATTTGTTAATTTTCTTTTAGTACCTCCTGAATTAATATGCAAGGATTCATTAAATGAGACATCTGTATCAAGTAAATAGAAGTTATCAATTCTGGATAAAGAATCATAACCAATAAGTTTTGAATCATGAAAAAGACTAAATTTTCCATTTTTAAAATAAAAATAATAATTAACATTATCTAAAACGAAAATAGAAACCGAATTCAACCTAAAAGACGGTACAATATAAGTATCTTTCAAATCCAAATAATTTCCAGTCTTAAATGATAACCTAAAAGTCTATATTACCTTAACTTCAATTACCGTACCATCACCCACATAGATGTATCTTTCACCATCACTGGGTTTTTGGCAACTCAGGCAGCCTTGCATAGACACACTTATGTGAGTAGTAGCTCCAGAATCTATCTACCAAGTTTGTTTAGGAATTAAAATCAAATTGACCTCAGAACAATCTAAAGAAAGAAGTGTACCTTTCTTTGCACGCCAAGTATGATACTTGGAACACTCCTTTTTCTTGTGAGAAGTACTTTCATAAAAGTAGCAGGCAAAGTCCTTAGTTTATTGCTTTTATTCTTTATGTTGGTTCTTTTGTGATGAATTATCCGCAACTTCCTCATGGAAACAAGTTTGGTTAGAACAACATTTGTTTTCGCCTTTTTGTTTTTGGTAAAACGATGTTTAAGTTCTTCAAAAAATAATTTAATATCCTTATCTTCAGACATTGTGCTCTTGAATGTTTCCATAATTGCATGTTTCATGATCATAAGTCTCATGCGATTTAAGCATTCCCTCCTTTCCCAGTCCCTCTTTTCATCAAAGGAACTTACATTCATAAGGGTAGGGGTCGCTCAATAAAAAAAGTAAGGTCTAGATCCATACAGCCAAGAACGATCATGACATTCTCCTTCCAAATCTTAAGGTTTTGTGCCATTCAGTATAAGAATAGAGTTGATGTTGGAAGATAAAGTAGTAGCAAAAGTATTCACTAAATAGAGAACAAAATAAAAAAGATAAGCTCACAATTAAAATCCGAATGCTTTACAATTAATAAATTTAAATAATGAAACCCCATCATAAGATACTTAGCACAACATTGAGATTTAATCTTTGGACAGAAATATCAATTTGTAAGTGGTACTCTTGTCATAATGATCAAATATTGATAATAAATTCTTATAAAAAGGCCTTTCTTTGGATCGACTTCTAATCACACAGAAAAAAATAATTGTCATATATTTATCACTATAAGTATGTTTGAATTTCGGCTAAATAACATTCTTCCTTTAGACCGATCATTATTTGCATAAAATTCATATATACACAACCGTTTTGATATTTTAGAATTAATCAATATACACAAAAGAAGTTACTTTGATATCATATTGTTTTAATCAATTAATTCAAAATATCAATAAAATTCCAAATTTGAATTTTATTAATTAATTCCTGAAAATTAATACTATTAAAAGCAAACTGAAATATTAAATCCATTACATAAAAATAAAATACAAAAACTCAAAAGTGACCTAAAGCTTTCAAAGCATAATCTAAGATGGGTTTCATTCCAAAGGCATTCCAAACATAAAGAATCACACTTATTGTTTCTTTTAATAACCATTAAAAATGGATGTTTCCGCAAAACCTTTTAAGACATGGCCATAAAAACAAAAGCACATAAACCAAGGCAATCAAAGCCTTCAAAACTTTTTTGCATTCGTGCTTCTAAAAAAAATGTTTCAACCTTTCCTTTTTTTTTATTAAATAATCAAAACCCTCAAAGCATGAAAAGTGTCCAATATGCCATGCCTAATCCTTTTGCAAATGAAGAATCACTTAATTAATTATTAAACGTGCTATTAGAAGGTAAGAAACAAAATAAGCACGTTAACCAACATAGACCAATAACAAACAACTTTCTCTTCATGCTTTGATTTTCAATGCAATATGATTGTGCAAAACTCAACAAAACCCATATATCACAGGAGTTTTAGAAGAGTATGAAAGCTGAAACAACTAGACAGTGGGAAGTCGTTATTTAAAGAATTAAACAATCAAGGTTTTGACCTTTATTCCATTGTTCAAACTTATAGGTTTCAATAACCTATCATTATATTGGTTCTAATACCACTTATTAGATTCAATAAAATCACAACACAAAGACAAAATCTATTATGTCAAATTATCAAAAGTAACTTGATAGCAAAAGCATACCTGAATCTATTAGAATAATAATGTATAAAATGATGTGATTCCCTTCGTTTTTTATCTTCTAAGAGATGTCTTTAGGTTATCTATCTTTTCTCTTAATGGAATAAAAGAAAAGAAATCCTAACTCCTCTTTTAGGGACCAAAACCACATATTTATATGTATAGTGCTTATTCCCGATTTGCTCATTATAAATTAGAAATATAAAACTAAGGTTTCTACACATATCTTGGGCTATACTTTAATTAGATGATTTGGACCTAATAATTCAAAACTTTATTAGATCACTTTTAATGTTGGGTCACACCTTATAATAGCCTATGACATGTAATCATATCTATAGATATGCTAGTCCATCAAAGAATCCAACATAAATGAGCCAACATAAACAAGTCTGACACAATACAAACCCTTGCCCATATTGGGTTTCCTAGTTTGTACTGCATTAATCTAATTAATATAACAATCTTTAATTTCATTCTACGCTTGACTAAAGATAAACAATTTTTTTTAGTTGTGAAAAAAGTAATTAAGGTTTCAAATTTTTTTGTTCAATGAACAACAAGCAGTCTAATAAATTACAAAAAGAAAACATTATTATAACAAAGAAAGATATGAAAGCATATTATAACAATCAGTAACATGTAATTATTACATAATATATTATGTAATAATTATATATATATATATATATATATGCATGCAATGGTTATATATAAAATTAGAACAAATGTTCATAAAAGCAAATTTCTTTTTGAACTAATTCTTCAAAGTATAAGTTCATCATTTTGATAAAAGAAATACATTTCATATATAGTTTCAGCTTTTGCATTTTATGTAATTTGTCTATAATCATTTACTGATGTATCTGAACTAGTGGACTTCCTATCATCATGGAACCCAACACAGTGTCTTCATCCATCTTCCTGAGCAAAGAAAATTATAATAAGAATAAGTTATGTAACTATTAAGAAATCAAACCAATATTTCTTGAAACCAATGTAACATAACAACACTCAAGGTTTGTTATAATTTGATCTTAATGTAATTCAAAATAAATCAAAATTCCCACAAATTAAAAGAGGTAAAAGTTAAAGAAATTAATAGAAGAGCAAGCACAATTCAAAAGGGTCTCAAGATGTAAACCGAAAGTTTAAAGGACGAGATAAAAGGGAGAGTTGTAGAGAAAGACTACTTCTTTGATCCATCAAAGCTCTGTTAGAATGTCTTCTCTGTTTAATGAAATCCAAATACCCATAAATTGAAACGACTAAAACTTAAAGAAATTAATGAAAGAAACACATACTTAAATAAGTCACAAGTTAAAAACCTAAAGATTAAAACTTCCATTGTTTTTCTCTCTTCCCACCCCGACTCTTCCTCATACAACGCTATTTCAAGTCCTCAAGCAAGAGAAAAAGGCTAGGGACGTGGAAAAGATAGGTTTTTGAAATGTTCATAAATGTTGAGGGGTTTAATTGGGAACGTTCTATTTCACTTAAGAACACAAAGTTATCAACCTCCAATCAATGGGTTTAACCATTGCTTTCAAAAAGTTACTTTAATGTTTTACTCAATTTTATAATTATATTATGAATATGTAATGTTAATTACATTTTACTGAGGTATTATGATTTTGTCTTATATTTTCTTATAATAATGATTTTCTTGTAAATTATTAGAGTGCATGTTGTTCCTTGAAAAAAAAAACTTAACTTACATGATTCAATTACTTTTTACAAAAATTGTTTCTAGTTCTCGTACAAATTTATAGTTAAATGTAATAAAGGATGAGATGCACTTCATAAATCATAATCAAAAATAGGAATTTATTTATTCATTTATAATTGTAAATTTTTTTTGATGTAAAAAAGTTTATAAGCATTTGAATAGTAGTCCTAAATTATATGAATTATATGAAAAAGTAACTGTAAAGGGGCCTTAACAGTTCTCCATACTCTTTGAACATATACATTACATTTAGACTTACTGATGAAAATATGAAATTATCCGTTGGATTTTTTCCCTTAATTTCAGCTTTCATGTAAATTTATATAACCTGAAACGATTAGTTTCTTTTTTTTTTTAACGGTAAACTTGAGAAATAAATTAATGCTACATCAATAAAGATAACTCTCCTTAATAATGGAGAGTCAACTTTTCTTTTGACTGTAAATTAATTCTTTTGTTTCATGGTTTTCCAAACTATATCTCGACAATTAGGATTCGAGGATGTTTGTCATTGAACATCTAAGAGGATGTTTGAAAACTTTTTTTGTTTTCATTTTTAGTTTATGTTTTTCTAAATGTAGAAACAAAAAAAGCATTAAAAAAACAATACATTAATTAAGCATAAAAACTCGAAAAAATAACACAAAAATAAAAATAAAACACAAAACCCAATGAAAGTACACAAAAACCAAAACTAATAACAACATCTCCTAAATTAGCTATCCATTTATCTTGGGTTTCATCTTGCAACTTCGCAATATGTGAAAGAACTAAAAATAATGTATGATAAAATGCTTCAACTAAAATAAGAAGAAGCTTACTTCTTTCATTCATCAAACTCATTCAATACATATAGAAATACCAAAAAAATTCCATCTTAAAAAACACCAATTAACACCTAGCACCTCAGTTAATGAAAAACAAAAAAAGAAACTAATACCTAAAACAGTATTATAAAAAGAAACATATGCTACTAAGTTATACTATGTTTTTAGCTACAATTTTTGCTAATTTGCTATGCTACTAATAATGACTAATAATGACAAACGACTGATGTTATATATCATTACATCCCCCCTTCAAGTTGAAGCTGATGAAATCAACTAAGCCCAACTTAGACAACAATGAGAGAAACGAAAGAGTAGCTAAAGTCTTTGTAAAGAAATCAGCCAATTAATTACGAGAAGAAAGATATTATAGAGCAATGAAACTCGTCTTATACAGATCACAAACCAAATGAAAATCTATATCTAAATGTTTGGTCCTCTCATAGAAGACCGAATTTGTTATAATATGTAAAGACGCCTTGTTGTCACATCATAATGGAATAGGAAGACGAACAGAGAGCCAAAAATCCTAAAGGAGATAAGAAATCCACTAAAGTTCATAGACCACTGAGGTCATAATTTGGTACTCAGCCTCTATAGATGAACAAGAAATTGTGGATTTTTTTTCAAGAAATAAGAGAAGAACCCCGAAAAATGTAAAACCCAGACAAAGATAGACAAGTATCTTGACAGGCATCCCAATTGAGATAACAAAATATAGATAAATGGAAATTGTTGTTAACTAGGAAAAGTAAGCTCTTCAAAGGATAATGAATAGCAGTGTCCCAATGAAGTTGACAAACGCATTGGATAAATTGATTGAGTTGCTGGACACCAAATGAAATGTCTAGACACGTAAAACGCAAATAAAAAAGACACCCAAAAAACCTTCTATAAGGTTAATGATTAGATAATCAAGGACCTAGCTCTGTCGTAAGCTTCAAACCACTAAGAAATAGAGTAGCAGTAGTCTTTGCATTCAATAAATCGTCATGTTGAATATCAAAAATATATTTTCTCTTATTAAAAATAGTCCTAGCCTCAGAATATGTAATTTATAGACTAAGAAAATACTTACTTAGCCTAAGATTTGATAGTAAATTTCCTGTGTAAGAAACTTTTAGCATCATAACCTCAGCTGCAACTAGTCCAGTAAGAAGAACATCATCCACATAAACCAAAAGAGCTAAGTAAAAGGAACCTAAAGGCTTGATATACAAATAATGATCATATGATGATTATATAAAACCATAAGCCTTAAGTTATGTAGTAAACTCCAAGTTCCACTATCGACAGGATTATTTTAAGCCATAAAGAGACTTATGTAATTTGCAAACTTAATTAGGTTTAGCTTTAATATGGCCATCTAGAGAAGACATGTAAACTTTCTCATCTTAATAACCATGCAAAAATGCATTGCTAATATCATGTTGACAAAGGGGCCAGGCGTAAGAAGAAGCAACAGCCAACAATAATCTAAATATAATAGATTTAGCAATAGGAGAAAATTGATCATGATAATTAATACCCTTAATTTGATTATAGCCTTTTGTTACTAATCGTGCTTTATACCTGTCAATGGATCCATCCGGCTTTAACTTAAGTTTGTATATATAATGAGATCCAATGGCCTTCTATAAGCTAGTAAAGATGTAAGTATCCAAGTTTTATTTTGTTCAAGGGCTTGCAACTCCTTATTTATAGTGTGAATCTGATTAGGATCATCCTTGGCCTGTAGATAAGTAAAAGGTTCCTTGATAGTAGACAAAATAGTAAGAAATGTGGAATGTGGAGACTGAACAACAACATCACGAATAAAAGGATGAGTAAATGAAACATCAAAATAATCTGTAGAATCTGTACGAAGTAAAGTAGTAGTATAAGTGCAAGAACAAACAAAGTTATCTATCCATATTGGTTTGTGAACATATCTAGTACTTCTGCACAAGGGTTGAATGGAATGCTCAACTAAACGGACTAAGGAATGTGACACAATGGGAAAATTAATATAAAATGAAGTAACCTCCAAATCAATAAGTGGCAAAAAATCATTATCTGAGGAATCCGACACAATTTTCACTTGAGCAACAAAGTAGAAGAAGCAATAGATTTGTAAAAGAATTGAGTCTTATGGAAAATCACGTCTCTTAAAACCAAGATAGTATTGGAATCAAGATATAAAGCTTAAAAACTTTTTATCCATAATTATAACTAATAAACACACAATGATAAACCTGTTTACCAAACTTGTCCTTGGAAGGAGAAATATTTGTAGCAAAACATAACCATCCAAAGACACGAATAAAATCATAGCAAGGAGGTTGATTATAGAACAGCTCATAAGGAAATTTCCATTTTAGCAGTAGAGTAGGTAAAAAATTAATATTGTACGTTACTGTTAAAATGAACTCACCCCAAAGTTGATTAGGTAGAGAGGACTAAAACATAAGAGACTTGGCAATTTGAAGTAGATGCTTGTGCTTCCTTTCCATTATCCTATTTTTCTATAGGGTATAAACACATGGTAGCTGATGAATAATTCTAAGCGGAGAAAGCAAGGATTGACAATTAGCACTTAAAAACTCAGCTATATTATCAAACCAAACAACTTAAACAGATCTCTGAAAGTGAGTACCAACCATCCAACAAAAGCAAGCAAGTATCTATAAAACCTGAGTTTTATGCTACATCAAATAAGTGTTGCGTTGGTTAGGTGACTTAAAAACTTTAAATGATCTTGAAATGATTTTACTTTGAAAATCAACGGAATTAAGGCAAGTGCACCTATCGTAAAAGTAATATAATAAAGTAAAATTAGGACTCCGATTTTTGATCCCATGGGGAAAAGGATGACTTAATTACTAGGTCGATCAGATTACAATTATTTAGGAAAAATCCAAAAAAATTGATTAAAAATCTGAAAATTACTAAAATAGGCTAACTTGCCTTAAACACTTTAAAAATGACTTTTAATTGCTTCTGAAAAATTCTCAAAATTACCAAATGTTTATATTAGCTAAGTATTAGATTATTGATGATTTAATTGAGCTTAAAACATATTTGAGATCTGATTAAAGTTCCTTTACAAAATCAAAACAAAGCTAAGGTTAAGACTTTATTTTTTATCCATTTAATCTTGTCTAAAGTTTGGTTATGCTTTAAAATCAAGTTAATGGGTTTTACTTTCACGAAGGTGAGTTCTGAAAAATTAATCTCAGATCCATAACTTTCATAAAAAAATCTAGGTTTGGTCATATAAGGATTAATTTGTTTGGTTACTTATTTTTTTTTACAATTTAAGATGATTCTTATGCCTAACTTGTCTTAAAAACTAATCTTAAGTTGTCAACCCAAAATCAGTTCATTTAATCCTTTAACAAACAAAATACATAACCTTTAACATGCTTTTAAGCTCTCTTAAATCATACAAACATCAATCCTTAGTAATAAAAACAAGTTAGCCATACATATTAATCAAGACATGCAAAATATTAAACTTATGCAACATATCTTGATAGATCTATAAAAACAGGCTGAAATAATAAGTTTAGAGTGTACAAAACAGGTTTGTAAGACATCTGGACATGTCTTGTAACTCCTAATTTGATCTGGAATGCAGTATAGTCTTTTAATCGAATTAAACTTGCAAAAAAATCAAAGAACATACAAGGTTGTAAGTATAAGAACAAGTATTTTAATTAATCTGAAAATAAGAGCATAATAATAAGTAATCTGAGTTAGAAACCCCTTGAATATGAGTTATAAACTCAGATATATGTTTATACACCTAGTTCAGATGTTCAAAAACTCATAAACAACACAAAAATTTGAAGAACAAAGTGTTTGAAGCCAAAAGACTATGAAGAACTATGATGAGAGAAGAAGAATTATCTTTATCCTATCGCAAATTTGTTCTCTCCTTCATCTCTACGTGTTTTGTGTTAATTTGTTTATTTTTATAGCTACAAAAGCCTCCAAGATATGCTAGAAGACAAGGACATTAATTTGAGACACGCCACAGTCGCAATGTTGGAGATTTAAGGTTAATATTTTTGATTGCTCCTTTAATGGAGGGCTGTACTGCTGCATAATGGCAGGTTAGAAGGTGCCGTTGATGGTTGAATGATGCCTTTATTAATGGCCTCTTATTCATCCTTCAACGATGATCCAGTAAGGTGCTATTGAGGGATAAAAATGAGGCACTTTCTTCTAATTTTTACCCCAATCTCCATCTTTAAGCTCTATCCTGCAAATTAAATATAATAACACATAAATTAAACGTTTAAGTACTAAATTAGGGTTAAATTAACATTAAACAACATCCAAAAATACTATACATTTAACTCCTATCAACTCCACCACACTTAAGTATTTGCTTGTCCTCAAGCAAATTAATTCATCATCAATTTCATAATATGATATAAAAATAGGAAAAATCAATTCAAAATTAACACTGCAATTATTGAAAATGCTTTCTTGATCCTTCAAAAATATTGACGCATAGAAATGTTATAAGATTAATAAATCATATCAAATCACAAATACATTTAAATCATTTCATTCTTTTTCAAGCTTCATTCTAAATTTAAAAATCAATTCCACCTGTAAAAGACAAATGACTAAGTTTAATGGATCATCTTTTCGACATTTCCACATCCTTTAAATGAAAAATTAAAAAATTAAATTAATTACCTAATTAATTAAATTCATAAGTAGATTAGTTGAGAGGTCACTTCAGTTTTTTTAGCGAAGGTGAATATTTTGTTGTGAACAACCCCCGGTTACTCAATTGTATTATAGTAACTCAATTGACTATTAGTCCCACTTATAACTTCAAATCTCATATACATATATATTTATTTTGTTTCTTTTCTTTTTCGTTTTTTCTTGTTATATATATATACATACATAAGATTAGAAGTAAGAGGAGTGGTTCTGCTTACTTGTTTAACTAGTTAATTAATTATTATTATTAATAATAAGATTATTATTGGGTTAATTCCGGTTCCTTTTCTTTGAATGAGGCTAATGCCTTAAAAGTCGTTACAAAATTACTCAGAAAGTTGCATTTTATATGTGGAATATCATTCTAATAATTAAGTATCTACTTTCCAAATTATGTAATGAATTAAAGGCATTTAGTCATTAATAGTCAAAATTAATCAGATAACATTTCAAATTGTTAAAATAATTAAATTCAAATGAAAGTATGAACAATAAAAGGTTCAAAATCGAAATTTTTTTCCACAATTTGTAGACTACGATGAAATTGATGATAAATCAAATTACTATAAAACAAACAAAAGTCAAGTGATAAAAAAAT
Source organism: Pinacopodium congolense (assembly GCA_028565735.1). Lineage (NCBI taxonomy): Eukaryota > Viridiplantae > Streptophyta > Magnoliopsida > Malpighiales > Erythroxylaceae > Pinacopodium > Pinacopodium congolense. The sequence goes on from JAOXYD010021945.1 coordinate 11,801, forward strand.
AATCCCCCCCAACTTAAACTAAACATTGTCCTCAATGTTTAAAATAAAAAATGAAAAACATAATGTAGGAGAGAAAAGAAAGAAATACATCCGTTTGATATAGGCTGGAAGATCTGTTGGTGTAATAGAATGAACGTGAAAGAATTGAAATCATAAGAAAAACAACACAAAAAATAGCCAAAAGAAGCTCCACTCATATAAATATGGAATTCAAATACATCCAGGAGTAACATAGTTAAAAAAAAATCATCAGATCTAACTGAAAAATAATAGAAACCTATACTATGAAAAGGAAACATATACTAATGAACTGAAACAACTGGAACAACTAAAGCAACTGAAATAATTGAAACAACTAAAACAACAAAATGAACAATTAAAAAGAAGGGTTATTGGCATCTTTAGAACACTGATAATCCTCTAGGTTCCGACTCAAGCAGTCAACTCATCTACTTGATGTTGAAGACCATCCAATCAATGAGACATCTCGAAGAATAAGGATAATCTAAACTCTGAAAGCTAGAAAGTTAGACAATCCTCCATGTTAATCATGTATTGCATCATAGCAACATGAGGATCATCTAAAGTAAGTGGCAGTGGTACTGAAGTGGCAATAGCAGGTGAGTGTAGGAAAACGCTCGGAGTGGCCTCAGATGAAGCCTCACCCATATCCTCCTGAATCTCAGGCTGTGCAACATCATCAGGTGGATCCTCACCCTCATAAAGTCGACACCAATGGCCACCTTGATATGTAAAGTGTCATAGCTTAATCACACTTTCATTGATGATGTTACGACGAGTATAATGGTTAGGCTGTATAGAGTCTAAGAGAACTCTCGCATTTCAAAATATCATCGCAAGCAAGTAAGGAAAACAGAAGTTCTTACTAGGCCTCTTAAGCTTCACCACATCCCTCATAAACAAAATAATAAATCCAACTAATGGTAATCCCGGGATGGCACCTAATCAATGCAGCATCTTATATAATAGATACACATCTATATATCTCATCTCGTTTAGTTTACTGACTCGAGGAGTAAAATTATGACTAATCATCATAACAATAATCCTCTCTCGAGCCTCTAAGGCAGCAGTAATGTACCCTATAGCATTCTTAGTTATGCCTAAGGTATCTCTAGTAGTAGCAATTGAAAAATATAGGTTTGGAGAGATCGTGTCCATATGAAAAGTATCCCTAGCCTTAACAAAAATATTCCCCTCATTTGGTATCTCTAACAAGGCAACTCTAGATGCACGAGTAAGATGGATAGGACTACATCGTACCATCGAGTGTATCTTGATCATATTAGCCTTATCCTTATCTTCTATGTTAGCAAAGAACTTGTGAGCCAAATCAGAGTAGAACGGACCAGCAAGTGTGATCACTGACTCCCATACTAACGTCCGGAAGGCACTAAATATGTCAAAATAATCTTTCATATCTGGATGGATTGGAAGCTCAACGATAAAGTCGTTCCTCTAATGGGTTTTGATCTAGTCGAAGTTCTCTTGACCTGTAAATTTGATCGGATCAAAAGCCAATCTCTTACTCCTAGGAATCATTTGACTTAAAACTATTTAATAAACAAGCACAAACAAGTTGGAAAACGGTTAGAAAACTTAGAAAATTTTTCGATGATAATCATCGAAATATTCCCTTTTGACCAGAATATTCTTGATTTTCTAAAAACTATAGAATTGAATGAAATTGGTACTCAAAGAAAGATAATGAAATTTGGAACACAATGATACCAAATTCTAAACAAATGGATGCCTATATTGAGAGAAAATTGAAAAAGAATACCTTGAATGGAGAAAAAAATCTAGATTTTGTAGAGGAAAATTTAGAAAATATGTTGATTTTCAAAATAAATTGATGAAAGATTCTTGTAGAAGGGAGAAAATATGATAATTGGGCACCAATAACGTCCAATTTGGTTAAGAAATGAGAGAGATATGAGGATTTGAAGGAAGGAGGCGAAAAAGAGGGGTTTCGAAAGGTTTGGAGAGGAAGAAGACGATGAATAGTGAAATTTCGTCGTTTTATCACTTGATTCGACCTTTAATGACGCCCTGTTCATTCTACAACGACGCCGTTATAGGATGAATAGCTCGCTGTTGATGGTCCAAAATAGACTGTATCAACGGTGACTTGATCATCCCTTAACGGTGGATTATAGATCACCGTTATAGGTCTGTTTCCACCTTCTAAAGCCTAATTATAATCCAATTTCACTTCAAATCCTTCCAAACTTAAGTCCTAACAACATGGATTAGATTATTTATCAAATTGCTTCATAATTCAACTTAAAAACACTCTTAAAACAAAATCAAACACACCAAACTAAGGATAAACTAAGGAAATCACACCAAACTTATTTCAAACACACTTAAAAGACTTCAACACATTTATTTGAGTTAAAACACAAGCAATTTAAATCATCAAAACTGAAATTACGATTGGGTTGCCTCCCAAAAAATGCTTCTTTAAGGTCTTTTAGCTGGACCTTAAGGTTAGAGAATTTTATGTCTCTTCCTTGATCTAGAATCCATCAAATTCAATTCATTCTTCTTGCAAAACAAATAGGCCAAATTGTGAATGATTTTTAAAGGATTTCAAAGAATTGCATCATTTAACCATTGAACCTTAATAAAACATGATAGGGGTCAAATTGATATAGTTTTAATGGTTAATTTATTGAATTATGACCCCTAATTCAGTGTTTAATTGTTTAATTAATGTCTTATTATGTTTGATTTGCAGAATG
>JAOXYD010021956.1:0-14568 GCA_028565735.1 Pinacopodium congolense
TCATCTATGGTTTTAGGTTCTATGTTGGATAGGAATGCCATATGAGATAAATCTCTAAGAGTTGATCTAGTTGCTACACCTCTTCCTACTTCACCTATAATTGCTTATTCCTATTAGGCCAAAGTCTTTGGCTTCCTTGCCCCCGCTCATACTTCGCTCACCTATTGCATGGTAAAGAGAAGATAGTACAAAATAATAGTAAACATAGCACATAGTAGAAAGATTCTAAATATAATACCTTGGATTAGCTAAGAAGGAAATGAAGAATGGGAATAAAAAAAAGGAGTTTCTCACTATAATTTTGGTTAAGCATCTCCCAATTATTTATGGAAATCAAATAGGGCAACTTACTCTGACCAAGAATCCACTTTTTTCTCTATTTATAGTGTGTATGAAGTTCCTGGAATGTAGATAAACCAAAAGATGGTTAAGTTTTGGGGAATTGGCTATTAAAATCAGTAGTTATAAAAGCACTCTCCTTATTGCCACTATTGATAAAGAATAAAATTTTTCAACCTATAATAAGGTTGTTGTTTTTAAAATCAAAAGTCATGTTAGTTCAGTTTAAAATGATACGACATTTTGAATTTTTTAAAACAACCTTATAAAAACATGTGAGTGTATGATTCGGTGTGTGGGATCATCTGAAACAAGCAAGATTATTTATGAGGATTATTCCTGAGATGTTATCTCTTTAATTTTTTAGTAATTATTCTTTAGGTCATGTATATGGTATGAAAATGCTCTTAATTTGTATTTTTTGTGATTGTGTCAAAATTTAACATTAGTATCAAAGCCAAGTTAAAATGCATTTTTAATTTATCATAATGTTATTTATTATTTAATGTTGATAATATCTAATTTTAAAATGAATTATGTTAAATGTTTTAATGATGGAATAGACTTTTTTTTAGTCAAAAGCATATCTATGTGGTTATTAATTTATAATTTATTCTTGATTCTTAATAATGTTCAGGAACCATTTAATATTGGTTTGTACACAAGATATAAGATGTACTAATACTTGGATGTTCTCTAGTTTTTTTCCCTCCTAGTCTTGATCTTCTATAATCTAGTTTACTTGTTTCAGTTTAATATTTAATGGTTTAAAATGTTTAATTCTTATATGTTAATTTCCATAGAAGCCTATGATTTGGTGTTAAAATAGTTAGAAAACTTAGATATATGTTGGATGATTCTCTAGTCAAAACTAATAATTGAAATTATGTTTCTTTGTAGTTTTTTTCGTTTGATTCTGTATTTACCAGAAAGCATTTGGGAGTGTCTGGATCTTCTCAATAAACTAGCGTTAGAGCCTGTTTTTAAGATGTTAGTGAATCCTTTTGCAAAGTTTAATGTAATGAACTTTGGTGGGACAGGAAATTTTGGGTTATGGAAACAAAGGATGAAGGATTTATTAGCACAACCAATAGACATGTCTTATTGAATTTACGTAACTCTATAGTCCCCTTTCTAGAGGAACATCCACTGTCAGAGAACCTAAGTACTCTGTTTTAAGGTATATTGAAGGCATTATATAATAAAAAACCTAAATTCGTAGATGATTTGGGATGGAAAGAACTATAGCCTTGAGCTATTTCTTCCACTAGATTACATCTAATATCATGTCATGAACGTATCATCTCTTTTAAAGATGTGGTATAAGTTTGATAGTCTGTATTTGGTGAAATCCCTTATAAACAAGCTATATCTAAAGTAGAAGTTGTATGGGCTAAAGTTGCATGAAGGAGCAAACTTGTTACAACACATCAATCTTTTCAATTATAATTTTAAGCAGTTAAGTCACGCTACTAAAATGAGGAGATAAAGATTGAAAATGAAGACCAAGCCATGATATTGTTATTTTTTTTGACTTCCTCATACGAAAATATGGTGACTATACTCACACATAGGAAGGAAACAATTTGAGCAAAGAAAATCAGTACTGCATTGTTGGCACATAATCAACAAAAACAACATAGTGGTAAGAGTTCTCAAGGAAAAGGTTTGTATGTAAGGGGAAATTATGATAGTAAGAGAAAGAATAATAAAGATGGCTTAAGGAATTTAAGGTCTAAATTCAAATGGAAGAAGGGTTTGTTCTATTATAATTTTAAGCAGTTAAGTCACGCTACTGTCCAAATAAGAAGGAGTAGAATGAAGAGAAGAAAGGAAAAGATTCCAAAAATTCTACTAATGTAGTATAGAGGGATGACTCAGAGTATAGCAATGGAGGAATTCTTTCAGTATCATCATGTCAATTTATGGATCAATAGACTTTAGAAACCAGGTTTTCATATCACATAACTCTTAATATGAACTATTTTGATTCATATAGGTTAGGAATTTTTTTTTGTTCACTTAGGAAATAATAAGGTGTGTTTAGTTTTTAAAGTAGGACAAGTCAAAATTAAGATGTATGACAGAGTCATAAAGACATTATGAGATGTTAGACATGTACCAAAGTTAAAGAAGAAGTTCATTTCTTTAGGAACATTGCATGCTAATGCTTTGGAGTACAAATCTAGAGTTTGCGAAAGCATCAAGGTAATTAAGTTTACATTGACTATGATGAAGGGGTTGAATACTGTAGGAAATATCTACAAGTTAATATGAAACATAGTTTTAAGTAGAGTTAGCACTGTGGAGTCAGAAGATAGCATTACACATGGAACATAAGGTTGGGTCATCTTAGTGAGTATGAAATGGCATAATTACATAACTAAGGTTTGTTGCAGGGTGTTAATAGTTGCAAATTGGATTTCTTTAACCTTGTGTTCTTTGAGAAATAGTCTAAAGGGGGGTTTTAAGACTAGTAAACCTAAGACATAGGTCTTATTGGATTATATGCATTCTGATATATGAAGACCTATCAAAGAAGTATCATTAGGTGGATCTCACTGTTTTGTGATGTTTATTAACAATTTTTCTAGGAATGTCGAGGTGTATTTAATGAATCAAAAGTCAGAAGTCTTTTTGAAGTTTAAAAAGCGAAAGGCAGAGACATAAAACTAGATTACAAAGAAATCAAACAGTTGAGATCAAATAATAGTACATAGTACATGGACACATATTTTTAAGAGTTTTGTAAAGAGCATGGCATTCAGAGACATTTTACAGTGTAGAAAAAATAATAATAAAATGGAGTTTCAAAGAAGATGAAAAGATATATCACGAAAGAGGGTTAGGTGTTTGAAATCGAATGCGAGGCTTCCAAAAGGTTTTCATGTAGAAGCTGTGAGTATGGCAAGTTACTTTACCAATAAATCACCACAAGGAGAACTATACAAGAGGCATAGACAAGCAATGTGGCTGATTATTCTAGTTTGAGAATATTTGGTTATCTATCGTATGTGCTTATTCCCAATGATGAGAGAGTAAAACTTGACCTGAAGTTAAGAAAGTGTATTTTCTTAGGTTATGTAAAAGGAGTAAAAGGGTACAATTTTTTGAATCCAAAAGTAAGGAAGGTCATGATTAATAGGGATGCGATGTTTGATTAGAAGTCTATGAAACAGAGGAATCATTGAGAGGTTAGTCTAAAAATAGGAGAGAGTAATACTAGTTTGAGGCTAGTACCGATGGAGTTAGAACAAAATATAATAGATGGTGATACGAAATGGAGTTCTAGCATAGGGGTTAAAGGTTTTAATTCACCTATAGGATAGTAGCAAGGTATAACTAGTGGTAGACCTAAATGTACCATAAAAACCTTTGTAATGTGTGGTTTTAAAGATTTTCTTTCAAATGCACTTACCATTAGTGGTGGATAATAATTTCTTTTCAGGATGTAATGAATAGTCTAGAGCAAATTGGTTGGATGAGTGTTATGGCTGAGGAAATAGAGTCACTCCATAAGAATTAAACTTGGGATTTGGTTGAACTTCCTAAAGGGAAGAGAGCTATAGGGTGTAAGTGGGTGTATAAGAAGAAGCCTACAGTATCAGGAAAGGAAGGGGAAAGGTTCAAGGCTCAGTTGGGATAAAAGAGTTACTCGTAGTTGAAAGGGATAGCTTATGACAACATCTTCTCTCTAATGGTTATACGGACATCTATAAGGGCAGTATTAAGGTTAACAGACAGTTGGGATATAAACTTGGAGTAGATGGATGGGAAGATAACATTTTTTCATGATCATCTAGAGGAGGAAATTTACATGGTACAACCAGATAGATTCAGTCAACTTGGATAGGAGCACCTGGTTTAGACATTGAAGAAATCACTATATAAGTTGAAACCGACTATCTTACAACTTTATAAGTGATTTGAATGTACCTGATCAAGCTTGGATACAAACACTGTGAGTATGAGTGTTATGTTCATGTTAAGAGCTTTAATAGCGATTCACTTATTTTTTTACTACTATATGTGGATGACATGTTAATTCTTGTTAAGGATATAATTAATGTGATGGACTTGAAGACTTTTTTAGGGTAATAGTTTGATATAAAGGACCTAGATCCAACTAAGAAGATACTTGAGATGGAGATATGTAGGGATAAAGGCTTTAGAAAGTTATGATTGTCTCATCGTAGTTATGTTAAAAAGATGTTAAACAAATTAAGAGTGAGTAGTTATAAGCATGTGAGTACTCCATTGGCAAATCACTTCACATTGTCACAAGAGTAGTTTCCTAAGATAGATGGTCAGGTGGATGACATGTTTAAAGTTCCTTACACAAGTACAGTAGGACGCTTGATCTATGTGATAGTTTGTATAAGACTAGATTTGGAACATGTTGTTAATTAAGTTAGTAAGTTCATGGTGAAGTTTGGAAGACAACATTAAGAAGCAGTCAAGTGGACGTTTAGGTATCTGAGGGTTACAATTGATTATGGCATTGTATTTGGTAGTGAGTGCGGTGTTCTATTAGTTATGTGAAATGTGAGTTCAGACTATAAAGATGACTTGGATGAAAAAATGTCTACTATAGGGTATGTATTTACTCTTATAGAAGGGTCTATTTGTTAGATGTCAATAGTACAATCTATAGTGGCTTTATCAACAATTACGGTAAGGTATAAAGCATTAGCTGAAGAAGTTAAGGAAGCCTTATAGCTCATTGGTTTAATAAAGGAATTGGGCATTGAACAAGGTGGAATTCAAGTACATTATGATAGTCAAAGTGGCATTATTTATCTAATAACCAAGTTTATCATGCAAGGACCCAGCATATAGATGTGAGGTTTCATAAGATGAGAGAGTTAATTTTGTTTGATTAGATATTACTGCGAATGGTTTATACTTTGGAGAATGCAATTTACATATTGATGAAACTAGTTACAGTTGATAAGTTCAAGCATTATTTGGACTTGATAAACGTTTTTAGATGCTAAATTTTGCTAGTGCCCAAAATATCCAAAGTGAGAGAAGAGCGAGAGTGTATTTATCTTCATGGGGGATATATTCACCAAGGTAGAGATTGTTGTATATATGGCTCATATATGTTGATAAGTGGGTAGATGTTGGAGCAAAGTCGAGTGCAATGCAACAGAGCAAGGCAATAGCATCTGTCCCCATTGGGCTTTTTTGGGTTCTTTATTGAGGTACGACAAGATATGTTGCCCTCGCGATATTGTAAAGTTTTAAAAAGGGATTATAACAGCATGACATAACAACGCCATTATAATCCAGTGTGTATTGCCGTTATGGGATGCTTTGGATGCAGAACGGTGGTTAAACAATGGTGTCTGTACTACAGAGCACTATTTTAGGTCATAAATATACAAAATGTGTTTAATTTGTACCACATTTTTAAGGATTTCACAAAACTTTATGTTAATTTGTACAACATTTTTAAGGATTTCATAAAACTTTATGTATCCTATTATTTTTAGTTAAAAAATAAAATCCATAGTCACTTTTCTCTCAAGGACGTAGGTGACATAAGATTGTCGAACCTCGATAAATATCTGCGTTCATGCATCTCTTATCCTCTCTTTAATCTTTCTTGCTTTTATTTCTAAACAAAATCAAGGATCACATTTGTTCAGTTTAAAATAACTAGACATGATGTTTTGAATTTTTTAAATTCAAAATAGTTAAGTATATGATTCTATATATGTGATCATTTGAAACAAGTAAGATTATTTATGAGGATTCTATTGGAGACAATATCTCTTTAACTTATGAAAATTCAAGAGTAATTTGAAAGTGATTATTCTTTAAATTATGCATATCATATGAAAATGATCCTGACTTGTAATCTTTGTTATTATGTCAAAATATAACAATTGTTCTTCTAATAATGCAATAAACAATTTGGTAAAAGAAACACATCTCTCTTCTTTAACAACTTTTACATCCATGTGTTTATGGTGGTGATGAACCTAACTTCAAAGTTGAGCCTCAAGCATTAATATGATCTCTAAGGCTTGTGAATGGGTATGGCAGGGGGGACGAGTTGAAACCACTGGGTGCATAATCAATACGAGAAAATGATAATCCCTACATATTAAGCCCTGGTATCTTTTAAACATTTGAAGGATTCATTGGCAAGTTTTTTTTTATGATACTTAGATTGGCCAACCTTGAGAATAAAAATCATCTGCACTTATGTTAACTTTATAAGGGTATCCATTCGGCTTAATTCCAAAAGCAAGATTTGCGACACATACATCTTGAAGCAAGTCTATATTAATAATAATGATCACCATAATAACAGTTATCATAACAAATAGGCCCCTCATAGCTGCCATAGTTTTTGTAATATATTAATATTACAATTTAGGTTAGATTGAGGATGCCTAGAATGGAGGGATATGTGCTATATACACTTTATATGTATTATTAATAACAAGGAAAACAACAACAACAAAGTTGAAACCAAATGAATAATAGGGAGTGATAAGAAAGAGGTTATTTATAGTCAATTTATACACTTATCGCTCACTTAATATCTATCTTAGTCAACCACCTATTGCATCTTGTTCAGGTGAGGTAGTTTCATAGGTAGGGAATTAGTTAATTAATAACTTACATATTTTGTTCTTAAGATTGTTAGTTAAGCTATCATATTTGTTTTTTTAATGAAAATTTGAGAAAATAAGAACAAGAAATAAGAACTAATTGAGAGAATAACAAAAGAATAAGAGTAAAATACAAATATTGAGAAATGAGAAGAGAACTTTTTTCTCTTATTTTGTATATCAAAGAAAATTACTGAATGTCTCTATTTATAGTCTTATGACGAGGTAGTGATTACAATCTAAATGATATCCTTGCCTTACATTTTAGATAATTTTATCAATTGGGCATCATTCTATATAATTATCTAGGGTACTAAGTACACTATGAATTGGGCATTCAATCTACATAATGATTTTGAAGAAATAGGTAATTCAAGCAATTATGACACTCATTCTACATCACTTTCCTTTAAATGTCCTATGTTCAAAATAAACGTCATATAAATCCTAATTAATACAAATTTAGTGGAACAAAATCTAGTTAAGATAATAATACATTATCTTTAGGTAAGTATAAATTGACGCATCAATAGATTACTATGTAAAACCCATAAAAAAAAACTAGAGTGAAGAAAAAAGAATATAGTACACGCCATTCTTACAAAGTTCCTTATCAACATAAATCTTTGGGTTGATAGATAATCTTTAATTCCAACTTATTAAATGTTGACATTAGAAAAGCTTATGGAGATCAATCATCTTCATTATTATTAAAGTGAACTTGTTACACTTCAATCTCACTATTTTTGTGAAGTTCAAGCATATAGAAAAACCTTGGTAATACATGCTTAATTTTATCATCCTTGATAAATAATTCTTTAATTTTATCGATTCACATTGTATTATTTCCATAGAACACCCCAAATGAACCTTTAATTAAAGGTACTCCACAATATTGTTATCTATGATGAATTATTATCCTTAACCAACTCACAATTAGTATTTTGGAATGATTTGATGAAGATGTACCCATTGTTTCTTTTATAGTCTTCCATGATATGCTAATATCTCTAAAGATCTTTAAAGTTAAAGATAAAGCATGTTTGTGACTTGACTTAAAGAGGATTCTATAAATATTTAAAATCAGCTTACCCAAGTAATTATAAATTATTTCTTTTCAAATATAATAGGCCTGTATCATTTGTTTTTTGTAAGTTACAAAAAACTATATTTAACTTCGTTCTAATGTCTTTATATTACATAAGAGCTAAATCTTGCTAATAAATTCGCTAAAAGACAATATTCTTTATAGTACAATTATCAAGATATATGAATACTCCAATTATATTATGGTAAGGTAATTTTGTAAGTAATTATTCATCATTCTCCTTACAACTAAATGAATCTTTTTTCAAGACATCAAATTGCACAAGTATAAGAAGAAATGGATCAGATTGATTCATGCAAAAGTGCTTGAACCTTTTAATAATAATTTGATTAATGGACAAATAATTTTGTTGAAGCATGTTCAATCTGAAAGCCAAGATAGGATTTCATCCCACTTAAATCCTTCATCTCAATAATGCTTTTAAGTATGTAGCAGCCTCATGGACCACTTTATTAGTTCTAGTTTCTTAATGAAAATGCATGTACATATGGAATTAATAGTACTCTATTCTAGTATTGAGTCACGGAGGGTTTCAATCATTGGTTTTGTTGATGACAAAGCATTCTTATTACTAATTTTTTAATTTTTATGTGTTAGAAAGATAGGTAAATGCAAGATATTCAAGTTTGCATATGTTAGAGCCTAAAGTTAGTGTTGCAATTGAGGATAAAGATTGAAGAAGATACAAAGATAAAGGTTGAATAGTTTTCGGATTGTGTTTTGGTATGTAAACTTGTCTTTATCATTATTGATACTTGAATGGATCACTTTTGCATGACCATTTTCATATTGATTTCCATTAAGGATTTTGGTCAAAGTTCTGAATTTGGTTATGTTTGTTGCATTTGCATAATAACAACTAATTTAGAATGTCACATTAGTACAAAGTTTCATAATCAATAGAAGATTACTTGAATTATTTTAAAAAAAGCCCTCTTGATATGTTAAAATGCTTTGGAAATTTGTTTAGGTAAGTTTAAATGTGTTTAAGCAAAGATTGTATGTGAAAATCTATTTTTAAAAAGTTAAGAAATATTTTTAATGGGTTTTGAAGCTTTTCAAAGTTTTTAAGTGCTTAAATTTCCATAATCAAAACATAATTTATGTTTGAGTTTAATTGACAAATCTTGGTACTTAACAACACTTAAGAAATGATTTGAAACTTGTATGAGTTGGGTTCTTAGTGAAATAAATGATTTTGGTATGTGTTGCAATTGAGGATAAAGATTGAAATGAAGCAAACATTAATAAGAGGTTGAAGAAAAAGAAGAAGATACAAAGATAAAGGTTGAATAGTTTTCGGATTGTGTTTTGGTATGTAAACTTGTCTTGATCTTTGTCGATACTTGACCGGATCAATTTTGCATGACCATTTTCATATTGATTTCCATTAAGGATTTTAGTCAAAGTTCTAAATTGGTTATGTTTGTTGTATTTGCATAATAGCAACGAATTTAGAATGTCACATTAGTACAAAGTTTCATAGTCAATAGAAGATTATGTGAATTATTTTAAAAGAAGCCCTCTTGATGTGTTAAAATGCCTTGGAAAGTTTTTTAAATTTGTTGATGTATGTTTAAATGTGTTTAAGTAAAGTTTGTGTGTGAAAATATATTTTTAAAAACTTAAGAAATATTTTTAATGGGTTTTGAAGCTTTGCAAAGTTTTTAAGTGCTTAAATTTCCATAATCAAAACATAATTTATGTTTGAGTTTAATTGATATGTCTTGGTACTTAAAAACACTTAAGAAATGATTTTAAACTTATATGAGTTGGGTTCTTAGTGAAATAAATGATTTTGTTATGTTTTGGAATGTTTTAGCATTGAGTTCGAAAAGAAAGTTTTGAAAGTGCTTAATTTATTATAAACCAAGACTTCATCTATTTTTTAACTTAATTGAAAGGTCTCGGTACTTAAAATCACTTTAGGGATGTTTTAAAACTTTCTTGAATAATTTTTGAAGCAAAAGGAGTGGTTTTGGAATGGTTGAAAATGGTTTAGAATTAGTTTTGAAATAGAAAGTTTCAAATATATAATTAAAGTTGTATGTATGAAGACATTTTGAGTTTTTGAGTTTAATTAATAGGTCTTGGTCATAAAAACTTTGTTGGGAACTTATAAAAATTGTTTGGATTTATTTTTGGAGCAACGAAATAGGTTTTTGGAATATTTTGACTAGTTTTTATGTGCTATAGAATCTGGAAATAAGTTTGAAAAACAATCAGCCAGCCAATGGTTGGAACAATTAAACTAGTTGAGTTTTTAATCAATTGGTTGACTAAGGATTAAGATTAATTGACCAATGACTTAGAATTGACATGTTGGTTGACCTATTGGAATGAGTCTTCGACTTATGGCTAGTCAACCAAATTAGTAAAAAATGGCACAATTGCTAGTTTTAGCTTTTATATAACATTAATATTTTCATTCCTAGTGACTAGTAAATGTAACCAATGGCTATTTGAGCTTCCAAACACTATAAATAAGATTGTTTAAATGGTTTGAAAGAATAGATGGCAAAAATATTTTATTTATTTATACAAAGTGATCACACTATAGTTTTCAAGTGTTCATGGTTATATTTTATACATTCCTCTTATTTCAACTTTTAATCTTATTTTTTCTTGATTTCAGTCCAACACTTTTTAGTTTATTAAGTTTTTAATAGGTTCATCATTCATATTTTTCATCTTTGAAAGAACATTTTAATTGTTGAGTTGTAACTGAAACACCATTAAAGGTGTATTTGTTGTGTTCAAAGGGAATATTCATTTTATTGTGTTGGGATTACTATATAGGATCCTCTCCTTGCCTAAAAAAAGATTGGTTAAATGTTCCTCTTCACTTATAAAAAGAAGATTGGGATTGTTTTAGTTGTTGAATGAGAGTTTGGATTGGTTTATGTGTTTTATGAGGATTAGAGAACGTGTTGAGTATTTTGTTTGCATCAGTTCCATTTTGATCACTTTTGTTGTATTGGTTTTGATTAGACGTTATGTTGGCAAGTGTTGTGAGAATTGAGAGCTTAATTTTGGGGCTTATTATTAGCATTAAAATTAATGATTTTGATTTTGGTTAAAGAGCTACTCCCACCCTTCATAAAGAAAGATTTTGTATTAGGTTTATCTTCACCCACTTGAAAAAACATTGTATTGGGTTATTCTTTAACTTTAAGGAAGATTGTTGGTTACCCTTTGAGCATCCTTTGTTGAAAGAACTTATAAGGGTTGCCCTTCACCTTAAAGAAGATTTGAGATAATGGAAATCTAGCATTAGTGTTAAGAGGGGATGTAGGCTAAAATTGGCTAGCTAAATGATAAGGTTATCATATACCATCAAATAATAAACCTAACTTTATCTAGGGTAGGTTAGGGTCGATCCTACGGAGACCTGTTTAATATTTACTACTATTTCTAACATCATGCAAAATAACAACCTCTAGTTTGATTAAATTAAAATAAATTGAAAACGTAACTAATGAAATTAAAGAAAATAAAAATAAAAATAAATAGATAACAATAATGAAAAGTTAGGCAAAAGGTATTTCAAGACTCAAGAATTACAATTAATCATCGAAAACATATAAAATTATGTTCTAACTAAGATGTTAACCTGTATATACAGATACGATATTATGTCCTATGTTCCTATAATTATAGGCAAATCTGATATGATCTAAAAATATCCTTAATTGACGTAATAACCTAGAACAATTTAGATTTAATGGCGTAATAGGTACTATGTAATAGTTAACTTAAGCTATAATCTCACATGCATAAATCATGTAACATAAAGAATTAAAACCTTAGATTAATTTACTATGTTTTACTTATAAAATCAATTAATCTATTGCTATCTTTGGTATTATTTAATGAAAATTATGGATCACAAGCCCATACCTAGTGTTTAAACTAGAAATCATGTATGGGGTGGTCTCTCCTATAATATAACCCCCTAATTCAAGACAATTAATCTAAGTTTTTACACAATCTTAGCATAAAAGACAATATCCATTAAATTTCTAATTCATATATCATAATCGCAATCCATTTGTCCTTTTAATATCATCTAACCCATAGAAAATTAGCCTAGCATCATGAAATTAACAAGAACAAAAAATATAATTAAAGAAGACATAATAAATAAGAAAATAGATATGGTAAAACTAAAGATTCAACAATCTAATTAATAACATTCAAAGTTTAAATAAGGACAAGTAATGAAAATAAACCTAAATGCAAGAGCACAGAAAATACAGATAATAATAATAAGAAAATAGAAAAAATACAATGAAAGTAAGTATTTCTCATTCTATAACAATATCTAAAAGTATTCCTAAAATACAACTTGAAAGAAAGCTAAAAACACTAAAATAAAAAGAAACTAGGGAGAAGAGAAGTGACTGCCAAAAGAGGTAAGAAAAGTGACAAAAAATCTCCCTTTAAAGTCAATTTGTTTTACTTAATTACTCCCTATATAAGGTTTAAGATATTTTTGAAGGAAATATAAGTTTGAGTTTTATTGTAAAACAATGTTTTTTAGATGTTCAATGGTGTTTAACAGAACCATTAATGATGTTTCGAATAAACCCCTATTGAAGTCTTTAATATCAAGCATTAACTACAGTTTTTAGACCATCAACAATGATATTGATTATAGTTGTTGAAGGTCTAGAATTGGACTCCTTTGCTAAGCTCTCTTCAATTCTTTTCTAAACTTGATCTTTTTCACCAATAACTTGTGTCTTTAGGTTACAGACATTGTATTCTACCTAGTTATTCACAAAATTTTAATCAATTTGCACCCTACTTGGACCAAGTTGTAGTAGACCTCCTCCTTATATATATAGAAGTAGCCTCAACGATTAAAAAACATTTTTAGGAGTAGAAATTCAATAGTTTTAAAAGAATGTATTCTATCTCTCCACCTTAGGTTTTTAGTTTGCTCTTCCATTTTAATCTTTCATTTAGGAGATTTCAATTTATTTCTAGAGATTACAAGTGTCTGTACATGTGATTTAGAATTATTATTCAATATGGAGCTCAAATTGGTTCTTTTTAAACTCTTAATTTCATTTATATTATCAAAGATATGTTGCTTAAGATGTTCATCTTGTGTTATTTGATTCAAGTGAGTGGCTAATTCAATTTTTTCTAAGGTAAGACAAGTAAATTTTTGATTGAGTTTATATACATTTTTAAGCTAATCTTTATTTATTTGAATGCTAAAATCCTTTTTTTAAGTTAACCACTTAAGATAAAGCCATTAGATAAAATAGGATAAACAAATATGCCTTAGTTATTAGAACGTTCAATAAACAATGTGATTTAAATTAGTATATAACCAACCTTTAGTTGATCATAAGAATTTTAAGCTAGGAATAAGGGATTTTTGGATTAAACTTCTTCATTTTTAAGCCTATTACCTAATTATGTAAGTGGACCAAATTACAGGATAGAACCAGTAAAGATAAGGCAATGACTTAACTACAACTTTGTCTTTATTTTGTAAAGGTACACTATATTAGGCGTCATAAACTTTAGAAACTTAGTTGGGTCAATAAAAACCTTAACCTTATCTATTCATTTACATTTGGTAATATTGAAAAGCATTCCTGATCTCCTTTGCCTAAATTGCATCTTTAAGTTAATTTGGTTGTCTTTCAATATTAAAACCAATTAATTAGGGCCCTCTAAATAGTTTTAATCTGAGTGACCCCGTGGTTATAATATTTTTCCTTGTGGGATTGACATTTTAGACTCATTTAGAATCCATTATTTTACTTATTGACCATTGCCTATAGATTTGTCTTGAGTTAAGTTTGGCATTTGTGTCATGATTTGAAATTAAATTAATTTGAGTAACTCAAATTACATGCAGCAAGTTTTTGGCATTGTTTTTGGAGATAAATCAATAGCAATACTGGGAATATGTTATTGTTAATTATTTTAGAGTTTATATATATTGTTTTAATGATTTTACTTTGAATTTTCTTGTTTTTTTGGTTTTGGTTTAGATTGTATTTTCATTTAGTTATTTCTTAGTTTTGTATATAAACTTGTGATAAAAAACCCAAGGAATTTGACTTGACCTAAAGCTTATACGTACCCGTTGTAGAAACATTTAGTAAGGATCAAGTACAAAATTAAAAATGGATCATTAAGAACATTTAACTACAAGAATGTGACCTAGGGTTACAAGGTCTTAAGAGAATGATAAAAAATCACGTAGCCTCTTTTAGAAATCAAATAAGTAGTTTGCTCAAGGCTTTCATGGGAATTCATCTAGTTAATTACATAGTCTAAATCTAGTTAATTACCTAGACTAACTGGACCCAATTCTAGGGAAAATGTTATGATCATCATCTAGAGGAGTGAAAAAGAAGTTGAGAGTGTAAGTTAAGACAATAGTAAAGAGTGAGAAAAAGGTGGAAGTAAAAACGGAAGTAAAGCAGAAACTTGAGATAGTTAATTAAGGATACAAGCAAATTG
>JAOXYD010021966.1:0-14567 GCA_028565735.1 Pinacopodium congolense
AACTTTAAAATTAAAAAGACCAAAATATAAAATTTTTCTTTAAAAAATTTTTTTAAAAAAAAATTAAAATTTTTTTTATTATTTTTTTTTTTCGGTCACCGGTACCGATCGGTACCAGTCGGTATTTAAATTCGGTATCGATTTCAAACTTTTCGTACCGTTTTTTGACCGGTACAATATGTACCGACCCGTACCGACCCGTACGGTACGAAAAATTATTCCTTGATAAATGTCCGCAGTTTTCTCCTTTTCTTAATTCTCTTTGTACGTAAAGTCACTCAACTTTGATTTGGATGACGGACTATCTGTACTACCTAGTAAAAGTACCCTACGTAGAAAATTAGATTTACGGACTGTAACTGTTCTAACGTGTCTTGTACAGAAAAAAATAATAAAAATACTTATGATTACTTGATATTAATCTGCGCTCATATACGTATCATCAATATAAAAAGGAGGTATAAAAGGAGAGTATACGATTGTATGCGTAAATACATACATACAGACGTACGTACGTAATATGTTGATCAAAATACAAAGCGAATGTTTTAAAACTGAGATGAGAAAAAAAAAAAACTAAAAATGATAAACTTGCCGGATTTCTTGAACCTACATATCATTCACTTACCTGGTCCATGCAATGCATTGGCTTTATACGAGTGTTCCCACCAATAGTGCATTGCAATGGCATGACCGATCTGATTGCAAGACAGTCGCAATTGGGTTGATCATCTGATCGTTAAACATTGGCAGTTGGATTGGGACTTGAAGTTGAGGCCGCAGTGGTTTCGGTCATTTGAGTCTCTGGTGCGAGAGGTTCTGTATTCCTCTTCATCTCTTTGTTTGCTCGAGCTTCGCCATAAAAGTAAGAAAGGAAGCCCCAAAGGGAGAGTCCAAGAGATACAGCTTTCTCAGCTTGGAATTTTTCATGGAAGAAAATAACAGCCAGTACCTCTATTACTGGAAGAAGGCAAGAAAAGAGTACACCGCCAAGCAAAGACGAGCCACAGAAGATGATTCCCGACATTCCCAATGTTAACAACTGAAACGCTGTTGATGCCCAAACCAGGACGTTATAGTACTTAGCTTCTCCAAGCCCAAATTTCCTTGCTTCTTCAGCAATACCCTGTTAAACATACATTATTAATTAAGATCATAAATGTCCCCTAATTTTGTCTAGTGATTCATTACATATATTGAATATAAAATTTCGTTCTTATGGAATTCTCATCATGCTATGTAATATAATATATTCTTCTTACGACTTTAAACATAATTTTTTGCATGTGGGTGGTAGCTTTCAAATCAAAGAATATTATAATATAAAATTTAACAATAAAAAATATGAATTAGACCTAACGTCAAGGTATGGTGGCCTTGTTTTACTTTCATATCCTGCTTTTTTGACTAGAAGAGATCAAACACAACGCTGGTAGTAGGCAGAGGGAAGAAAAAAAAAAGGTTAAAAAATTAAGAAGAATAAGCATATTGCAAAAGCGAGGGAAACCTTGTACTCCTTAGAAGCGATCAACCCGATAGCGGAGACGATGGTAGCGAAAAAAAGCATCACCATCTGAATCTCAATAACAAGAGTGTATGTAATCTGTTGCTTGGACTTTTTATATACGAATTCAAGCAAGGCCATCCATAATCCGAACAGAAGTGAGGCTAATACTGACATAGCAAACCCTAAAGCATATTCTTTTTGAGTTTCACCTTTGGGTTTATCACTACTGGTATGCAAAGCCAAAACTGCAGCCCCTAACGTCAACAAGAACACCGCATTTATGGAGTATGGAGTGAACTTTTGTCCCACCAAGACGTACGCAAATAGCGCAACAAAAGCCAACTGAGTGGAAACGATCAAGGTAGCTGTTGAAACAGGAAGACGACCCAAACCATAAGAGTAGAAATAGTTAGATCCACCGGTGATAACCCCAATGACGGCTGCACCAAGGAGTAGAGGAAGATCAATGTAGAAGATGCGAGTGTTGGGGTTTTTGGATCGTCTATAAAGAAATGAAATTGCGAGTGGGATGATATTGAGAGGGAACCCTACTGACTGGAGCATACTGTTAAGCCAGATGCTTGCACCACCATGTAGGTAGTAGACTCGAAGAATCAACGGGCCCCCGCAGTTGCCGATTATTAAAATAATACAGTTCAGTAGTAGGAGGACTCTTTTTGCGACGGGGTTGATCTTGATAGGCTCCTTTTCTTCCACTTCCATAGTTGATCCATTCACAACTTCGTTCACATCCCCTATCATCTCTCGTCGAGCTTAATCTACACCTTGTAAGTCAGTCTAAAAAAGATGAAATCTTAGTAAGTATATCTGTTTCCCTATGTACCAAATAAAATTCAATATTTTCTCAAGTATCAAACAGATCAAAAACTCACCCTTCAGCAACTGTGCAAGACGATAGAAACTACAGACTCTATGGTTAAAAGAAAGCAAATGTGTTTTAGTTTCCTTCCACAATCCAAACCCGCATTTATATACGTGAAGGAAAGCTATCAATACCCTGCTAACAGTCAATGGGAGAGATTAGGGTCAGTTTCACGATTAATGCGCACAATATTTTACCAAGTTAGCTCTCATGCATACACTCTGACACTTAAAATTTCTGGTGTTTTACTTGGGTTAAGGAAAAAGGAAACGTAAAACGAAATTAGATAGGCATGCCGGAATAGTCTACGCATGAATTGTGTGTGAATAACCTGATAATGACTTTCCTTTGGTGGGGCAATCATGATCGCATTAGTCACCAAAATCATGAACGACTGTGCTTGCTACATTAATCTGGAAGATTGTCAAGAGAGCTGATCCTGACTGCGGCTGGACAACAGACTTTCCCCGATAGTTTAGTCTAACGGAATTTCAACAATGTCTTCTGGTTTAGGACACCGGCATTTCAAAGTGCCGTACGTTCACGTTTGCCTCTACCAGTCAATGACTTCAAAAAAGAAAATTAAGGGCATATTTTGTATAGTTTTTATTTCTGATTATAAATTTTGATTTTCTAAACACAAAAGTTGAAAAAATAGAATATAAATAAAAAAAAATACATTATTACAGTATAAAAACTTAAAAAATATAGAAATTGAAAAAATTATCAAAAATTAATATAAAAATATAAAAATTACAATTAAAAATTATAATTAACAATAATACCAAACAAGCCTTAAATTTCTATGATATATTGATGCAAAAACCTTTGTGGCCTTAAGTAAGATGAAATTACTCGTATATTTATGTATATATAAATATTACTTCATAATATATAAGGCTTTTACAAGTAATTTGGTCACTGAAAACCACGAAAGTCATTTATATTAATATTAGGATTTTTTAAATAAAGAATAGATGAGGTATATATTAATGTTGAGTGTGCATTTTTTCCGGCTCCAACTTGATATTTGAGTTAAATAGTATAACATTTCATGTTAAATATAGAAAATTAGAAGAAAGATTTTTCTTCTTTTTTCCCACTTAAAAAAAAAAATAAGTTGATAAATTAGAATGAGAACCGTATCCATCATTATATCAAATAATTAAAAGTATTACTTTTTGTTTTAAAATTTTTGAATTTCCTATTTTGTTATGGAGAAGCATAAGTGGTAGATCCATAATTTCAATATGGAGAATCATGCAAGTGTTGGTATAACTTAGCTGATTCTTACTACGCGGAATCGATATGAAAAGGACATAAGGATGAAGGAATAAGGTAATGATTTTCAAGTAAGCAAGTAAAATAAAAAGTGTCAATGCAATCTTGAAAACAAGCAAAATTAGGGTGTTTATGTATATTTGTGAAAAATCTCAATGATCGAAAAAATTAGGGTGTGGGACTAATAATGTTTGGTGCAACTAAGTTGTGATAAATCAAAGAGTATGTAAAGATACTTGACTTCAATCAGAAGGTCTCAAGGTATGTAAATCTATGAGATTTATTATTTATTAACTCAAATTGTTGTATTACTTAGTCATGGATTGAAGTAATTGCGCTACGAGTGTGTATGAATGGACCATGACTAATGAACTCGATTACGTATCAATTAAACCATGTGTTGGTAGGTCCAAAACTTGAATGAAAAGGATGAAGGATGTGGGATAATCATCAATCTAGGGGAGATAAGTGTTATCTTCATTTTTTGTATTAGATAAGTGATAAGATATGTTATCTATCCAGAATCTTAGTGGATTGAGAAATATTTGCTCAAAATCATGTAACTTACTTTCCAAATTTATATTTGACTATAATAACTTATTTGAATGAAATCTTCAATCATATACTAGAAATGATTTGTTAAAGAGAGTTAAAACCCTATGGGGGAAGGTTCTTTGTAAAGGCTTTTAGTCTTCTTTTGTAAAGTGCTTCAAGGAGTTGATTGCCTTTGTTACATATAAAGTGCTTCAAGAAGGAATCAAGTTCCTTTGTAATATATATTTATGAATATTACAATAAAAGAAGGACTTTGATGTATCTTTCTCTTGGTACTTCTTTTAGTTGAATTTTATAAATACTTATGGGTTGAGAGTAAGTAAAACACTTTAAATACGAGTGTTTTATAAAGTTTTCCAAAATACACGAATTTCTTGGTTGACAATCACAAGAGAAACTTGAGTTAGGTTTTGACGAATTTATTCTTAATTATCTCATGAGAATTACGACAATTTTATTTAATTTCACTATACCCACAAAAATTATTGAGATAAAAGTGACTTAAAGTTAAGAACAAAATTATATTATTATTAATGCATAAAATTAAATATTTATTTTTCTATTCTTATTAGATTCCTTTTGACCCAATTAACAAACTAAATTTTATTAAATAAAAATGTTCATTATTAAATTTGCCCCACCCAACTAAACTTCTAGCTTATCCCTCCTTCCAATAAACTAAAAATAGAATTTCCCACATGTTGACTTCTTCCATCAATATCTTGACTGAATGGACATTCTCCATACTAGTAATTAAATTAGCCATTTTGTGAAAGTTAAGAGATATGCAAGTTAGATTGTTGTCCATAGATGGCATATTGGAATAATTTCCAAATAAACATAAACTACTACTATTGATGAATTATAAGTAGATCATCTTCATTTTTTTAACCATTCACTTATGATACAAGTTTTAGTCCACTTGTGATGGAATTGGATTGAAAGGGTATGAATTTTTTAACTTAAAATTGAAAAGCTAAGTTATTTTGAATATATGTATAAAAAATTTTAAATTCAAAACAAGAGTGGGATGGATGATAATGTTCATCCAAAATAATACAACTTCAATTCAAAAAGGAGAATGAATGATGAAGTTATTCATTCAAAACAAAAGGAACAATTAGAAAGAATTTTACAATGAAGTAAAATTGTTTTAACTTGTGGAAATTTAGAAGTAATTTGTAAGTGATTATCTGCTATTTACTATGCATATTAAATGGAAAGACATTAAATCCTCAAATTTTGTGATTGATCGAGATTTTATAGCATTGGTTTCAAAGAAGGTTATACGCATCTAAATACATGATAACATCACTATTGGATTTATGTTGCTTTTGAAAGACAAAGTTAATCTTTTATGGTTTAATATGTAAAATTGTTTTTAATTTTTTTTATAAAAGTAATAATTAATTTTAGTTTAATGATATGGAATAATGTATTGTTTAAGAATAAGTGCCTTTTATTTTTTTTATTTCTCTGTTAATTGATACTATTGACAGTGATAATGTCTTGTTGTATTTGAACTATCTACATCAATGGTGTTTATGAAAAATAGTCCTCCATCTCCTTTGTTTTCTCGCATTGAAAACAATTTTATTTAATTTTTTCACATTAATTCATCACTCGTTAATATATGAAGAAAAAGGGAATGAAATTGGTAGAGACATACTACAGGACAAAAGAGAAATGAAACAAATAAAAATAAAAGGGCTTGTGGGATAGGTTGATCTTCTTCTATGTCCATCAACAAGTTTGAAATCTTGTAACACATGACTTGAGTTATGCATTTAGTCATTGTTTGAGATAGATGAGGGAACAACATGAATCTCCTATGCATATTAATATACCCTTTGTCTATGTTTTTCTCCAATTGTTTTCTGTGGTTTCTGGGTTAAATATAAGTCAAGGGTGAGAGATAGCAAGCGGTTGGAAGCTCTCCATCCAATAACAATAGATCTAAGATGGCTTTATGTTTTTGTTTTTCTATTGTTTTTCTCTGGATTATGTTGCTAGAGAGATGTGGAGATGAGATCTCATATCTTTGTTATGGGTGAAAAGGCTTCACTATTGGATGAGAAATGGTTGCATACAACATGATAGAGGCAAAAATAAAAATAAAAATAAAGCAATGCATAAGCCAATTGCCCTCCTATTCCTTTGTCTATTTTTTTTTCTCCATTTGTTTTCTATGGTTTCTGTGTTTCATGTAAGTCAAGGGTGAGAGATAGCAAGCAGTTGGAAGGTCTCCATCTAATAACAATACATCAAGGTTGGCCTTATGTTTTTATTTTTCCATTGTTTTTCTCTGGATTATGTTGCTGGAGAGATATGGTGATGAGATCTCCTATCTCTGTTGTGGGCGAAAAGGCTTCACTATTGGATAAGAAATGGTTGCATACAACATGATAGAGAAAAAAAAAAAAGAGCAATGCACAAGCCAATTGCCCTCCTATTCCTTTTTTTTTTGGTCAAAAATTATATATGTAATAGAAATAAATAGAAAAAAGATTTAAAAATCCACCAATAAAAAATTTAAATAAGTTTTTATAATTAAAAAGAAACTAATAAGAAATAAGTTTCTAATTAGAATAAAAAATTAGAAATAAGTTTTCTAATTATGATAAACTAATTTATTTCATTCCACATCCATTAGAAATAAGTTTTTTAATTAAAAACTAATTATTTTAGTTTAATTAATAGCAAAAATAAATTTCTAAGTAGAATCAAATAGAAATAAGTTTTCTAATTAAAATAAACTTATAAGTTAGTTTTTTAATTAAAATAAATTAATTTTTTAGTTGAATGAAAAATTAGAAATAAGTTTGTAATTACTTAAAAATTAGAAATGAATTTTCTCATTGCAATGAACTATTTTTAGTATAATTTAAATTAGAAATAATTTTTTAATTAAAACAATTTAATTGTTTTAGTTGAATAAAATTAGAAATAAGTTTCTAATTATAATAAAAAAGTTAGGAATAAGTTTTTTAATTAAGGATAAAATAATTTGTTTGGTTGAAGAAAAATATGAATAAGTGTCTATTACTTAAAAAATACATTTGAATATGGTAATTGGAATTTGATTATCATCTAAATGATGATTGATCACATAAGTGATCTTTTGATTTTATAAAAAATTAAATTTCGATTATTCACTCGATGCATGAATCATATGACAATGACATGTAACTATGCCACTTCTCTTTTACTATAGAAATTTAGTATTTTAAGTATGATTACTTCATCAAAAAAATATTGTTGTTGAATTTAGTACAAGTGAGAAATTGAATGGTGACAATTATAAGATATAGAACATGGAAATCCAATATATAGTAGAAGTACAAGAGACTCCATAATCATTAAATATAATTGTGAATATTCCTAAATATAGTAATATATCGAACATAAGAGGGATCATTATTTATATAAGAATTGAAAAGAAGAACTCCTTAGCTCACATTATATTGCTAATAAGTATGGATTTTATTATAATGCGCGAGATCCGAAAATATAATTATGCTAAATACATGTGGTCTACTTCAATTACATATTTCAAAAGTACTTCTATAAGTAAGTTGAAGTCACTCACTATTAAGTTTGACACTTAAATTTTTTTTCTTGATCATACAAATACAAAGGAATTCAAGAAACATCTCAAATATGATAATTGAGTTAAGAGATATTGGTTATATATTGTTTGACAAATAAAAACATGTAAGCTACAATTCATTCTTTACCTTGGATTTGAAAGCTTATAAAGATATATTTGACCAATAAGGAATGTATGAATATGATGTAGAATGTTACAAGCCAATTTGTGTTAGAAGAAAAATGTCTTAACACTTCCAAGTTGACTTCTAAGATATAAACTATTGGTTCTATCTCATACAGAGCTATAAATAAATGGTGTAACCATTATTGTGGGACTAAGAGGAAAAATAATAAAAGTTTTAACCAAAATACTCAGCATTTGTAAGAAGAAAAGTTGTAACCAATATAGAAGAAAGAAAATGTCTTTCAAAAGGATAAACTTGAAAATAATTAACTACTATAATTGTGTTGAAGGTTAGTTAGACTATGATTGTGGCAAGTCTAAAAGGGGTATAATCTTATTAATTGAATATTTATTTTTTGAATATCTCATATTTTGTCTTTCTAACTAAAACACACTCTTTGTGGATTATAGACTCATAGGTAATTAACTTTGTAGTCAAGGATAGAAATATCATAATTTTGTAAAAACTCACATAGAATAAGATGGATTTATCTAGGAGGCAACTCAAGAGTTATTATATAAGGAATTGGCCTATGCATGTCAATTATGCAGGGTGACCATTATCTAATCCTATATGAAGTATGGTATACAATAAAAATTTAAAGGAATCTTGTATCTATATTAGTGTTAGTTATATTTAGTTTTAATGCAAAGTTTCACAAGCAGTGGAATGAATTTGTATCTCCAAAAATATTTATTGTGGCGATAGTACTATGTTGGATGGCTTCATTGTTCTAAAAACATTGATGTAAGTAATAATATTGTTTTTATTTGCTATATCTAGTGATTCCAATGTCAATACAACTTTGTTGTAGACTATATCACATTGGTCAAAATTGAATAAGTCAATTAGTGAAAGAAGGCCTATTAAGAGATTTAAATCTAGTTGATTTACCTAACTTATGATCATTTTAGAACTGGTAAAATGGTATAAAAAAACATTTAGAAAGGGGGTACGAGCCACATATCCATTGCAATATGACATTTGTGATCCAGTGAATGTAAAGACAAGTCGTGGGCCGCATATTTCATCACTTTTATAGATGATTATACTTGGTATAGTCATGACTATTTAATTTCTCACAAATTAGAAGCATTTGATTGCTTTATAAAAACATATGAATTTGATAAAAAATCAATTAAATAAGAAAATATAAGTATTAAGAACTGATCAAGGACAAGAATACTTGTCTGATAAGTTATAAAAATGTTATATGATGAAAAAAAAGAGAATAGAATGATAGTTAATTATTCTTTGAACCCCACAATAAAATAACCTCATTGGAAGATGAAATAGGACGTTATTAGAAATGATTAAGTTCATGTTAATCTAAGAAAATTTTACCAACCATCTCTTTAAGGTGATATATTGCTAACAGACTTTTATGTACTTAAATGAGTGTTCACAAAATCAATTATATGCACCTTATATAAGTTATGAATAGGTAGAAAATCTGGCATAACAAACTTAAGATCTTGGGGTTATGTTGCCTATGTTCACAATCTCTCTTATAAATATGAGAAACTAGGTTAAAAAGGGAAGAAAGTATCTTTATTAGATATTCTAAATACTAAAAAAAGTATGTATTCATAAGTGAACTAGGTGATAGAGTTATAACTGAATTTAAATCAAGAGATGTCAAATTTATAGAGAATGATTTTTCAAGGTAGGGCGATAGGTAAAAATCTATTCTTATATGAGACACTTGATCAAAATGATTTTTTAATGAAAAATCAAGGGGACTTCATCTAAGTGGAAGCAATACAAAAATTGAAGAATTGATTTAAGATTGATTCATGTTCCCACTAAGTGAAATTTTACGTATAGTATTTTATCTGAGTAGGACTAATCAAGACATTGAAGAATTTGTTTCTCATAAATCTCAATTGCATCAAAGTAATTGCGAAATATTTTCCAACATGATTTTGAAATTGAAAGGGAAGTTCACATGATTATTTCACAAGAAGAAGATGAGTTAAGGAATGTAAATAGGGCTCTTTCTAACCTTAATAAAGGAAAAATAGATAAAACCAATGAAAGAAAAGGTGGTTTCCTTAAGATCAAATCAAGTACAAGACCTGGATGAAATTTCTAAAGGGAAAAAAATATTTAGGAACAAATGGATTCTCAAAACAAAACTAAAGGCTAATGGCCATATCAAAGATATAAAACACGCTTTGTATTTAAAGGATATACATAATAGAAAAAAATTGATTATGGAAAAACCTTTTTCACTTGCTATGAGATTTGATTCAATTCATCTCATTTTGACTATAATAGCTAATATAAATCTTATGTTTTATTAAGATAGGCCAAGAATATAAAATATATCAATTATTGAAATCAATTTATGATCTAATGTAGTCTTCAATGCAATGGTATGTTCATTTACATAACTCAATCATTTTGTATGATTTTAACATGATTGATGAGGAACATTGTATGTGCATTTAAAAATCTAAAGATAAATTTATAACTTGATCTTTTCATGTGGATTTTGATCACTTATAATGATTGTGTATTTATTAAGTAAATCAAGGATTGGTTTTCATCTAATTTGAAATTAAAAACATGGGAGAAATTGTATACATTATTGGGATTAAGATTTCAAGAAATTGTTCAAAGATATTATTGTCATTTTTTGGAATGACATATATTCAAAAATATTTGAACAATTTGTATATAAGATCACAAATCAATTAACAATCTTATTGATAAGAGTGAAGGCTTAAATAAGAAATTTTGCCTATTAATGCCATAAGAAAGGGAACAAGTGACAAAAGCTCCTTGTTTAAATGCAATTAAAAATCTTATGCATGCAGTGATGTGTACAAGATCAGATATACGTCACGTTATAAGAATAGTAAGCAAATATCTGTCCAATCTAGGACAAGTACATTAGAAAGCAATAAAAGCATAATGAAATATCTAAAAAGTGATACTAATTATATATTATGTTAGCAAGGTAATGATTTATATACATAAAGTTATACAAATTTAGAATGGAGGGCGATTTAAATGAAAGAAAATCTATCTTGAGTTTTGTTTTTGTACTAAACAATGATGTAATATTGTGAAAAAGTAAAAAAAAATCTTGGATTATGTTATGTACAATCAAAGCTGATTTATAGCATTTCAACTGCAATACAAAAAACTATGTGATGTATAAAAGTCTTAATTAATTTGAAAATAATTAAAAGTAATAACGATTTAGTGAAAATTAATTATGTTAATCAAATAGTGATTACTTACACTATGGATCTTAAATGTTATAATAAAACTAAGCATATAAATATCAAATATAAGTATGCGAAAGACTTGGTTGTATGAAGAGAAATGAACAAAAAATATATATTTACACAAGATATGATGACAAATCCAATACCTAAACCAATTTTCTTAGACGTATACATTAAGCATATAAGGTCGCTAGATTTATTAAATATTGAAATGTAATTGATTAATATTTTTATATGTATATTCACTCATTATATTATCATGTTTAAATGTCGAAGAATATTAATATTGAATAACTATGTCATTGTTTTCAGAAATATGTGTATTTTATGTGAAGTTTTTTATATAAGTTAAAAGTTTATGTTAAACAAATAAGATATTGACTCTCTCATATAAGGAATCACTTTTAATGTATGTAATAATTGGAGATGAGATAGGTTTAAAATTTATTATTTAAGTGATAATTGAGAGTGAAACTTAAACTATTAATGCCATCCTAAATAAAAGGATAAAAGGAAATTGGTTAAGAGTAGTTAAATGATTACTATATTTATCTTAAATTGTCATATACAAGTTCTAAAAAATTTTGGAATAGATAAGTAAATTTAATTTAAACATTGAGCATATTTAAACTAATATCTATACGGTATTTCTTGAATGAAATACATTCATATTAAATGAAAGTAAGTTAATATTATAACTCATAACTCATAACTCATACCATATATGCAAAAATGACCACAAAAGGGATTGATATAAGTTTCAAAATCTCATCTTACATTGTGTGAGACTTTTGTGGTTAAAAGGAACCTTATTATATACTCTCATAATTCTCATCTAATTCTTGATAATTGAGTTTAATGTTTATTATTTTAAATTATTACTAAAAAATTAAGTAAGATGCAATCTTATGAAAAAAATTTAAAAAGTAAATTAAATTGAATTCAAAAGAAAATTAAAAATAAAGAAAGGTTATTTTCTATTAATGACTTGCATGAAAAGATATTCAAAGATGCACCATCTCTTAAGTAAAGAATTGAATATAGTAGTGATGCAATGTAACAAATAAGATCAAAAGATAGTAAAAATGCGAGATAACCTAGGACATGACATACTAAATCCACTTAAAGGATCAATTCGTTATTGAGATGTTATATATTCTAATAGATGTATGACAATGGACTCTTGTTATAAATTGATTGCACAGGATATTGAATGAGTATGAGAATAACTAAATTTTCAATTGAATAATTTTATCATGTATAAGTGGGAGATGATACAAGTTCTAGTCCTCTTATGATGGGAATGGATTGAAAGGGCATCAGTTTTTCAATTTTAAATTGAAAAGTTTTATTATTTTGAATATATGTATAGAAACTTGTAAATTCAAAATAAAAGCTGGGTGGATGATAATGTTCATCCAAAATAATACAACTTCCATTTAAAAAGGAGTATGAATGATGATATTCCTCATTCAAAATAGAAGGAACAATTGGAAAAGAATTTATTGTAAATTAAAATTCTTTAACTTGTGAAAATGGAAAAGTAATCCATAAGTAATTATCTTCTGTTTACTATGCACATTAAATAAAAAAAAATCTGAATCCTCAATTTTTGTGATTAATTGAAATTTTCTAACAACCTACTCCTTCTTTTAGTATACAATTAAGTGAAAACTATGATAGAAATAATGAGATACATGTCTTTGAACTCAATTACATGACCTCGTTATACGCCAATGATTTCCATATATTTTAAATTATTGTTGATGTATAAAGGTATTTCAATAATTTTATGACTACTAATATTCACCACAAGAGATCACCCAATATTTCTTTATTTTTTTGCATTAACTCTTTGTATGGAACATTTAAAACAATATTTTAATAAATACTAAAGTAAGTTGATAATTACATCTATTAATTCCCAAAGTATAAGAAGTGAAATGGTTCAATTTCAAGATTGATAACCGCAAACAGAAAAGAAAAATATGTATACCCAGAACACAACGAATGTATGCACCTAAGATTGTACTATTTTAGTTTGCAATTAGGATTAATCATCCAATAGGTATAATTTCATAATCCGTCCAAAATAATTTATTAAGACCAGAGAGATTTTCACTTTAATTAATGATATATTTATGATAAAATTTTTTTAATACGCTCACATTATCCTAAGTACCTAACGAATCTTCTTCTTGATAAATGCAACGTAGACAATAATAGAGCGAAGGAAGAGTATTGTCAAAAGAACAGGGAAGAAATGTCGATGGGCATGAGCCCACATGCTCGGTTATACTTTTGTATGCACTTGTAAGTTTCAAATATGACCTTTGTCCTTTATCGAGGTATCAGATTATAGACTAAGATGCCGGTGCGAGACAAATGCTAGATAGCTGTTAACCTGAACTTTCATTCTCCAAAGTCCAACCGACTCTCTTTCATGCATTAATCTCATGAAGACCAAAGGACGCTTATCAAATATCTACCAGTCAATCACTGGCTCCATAATCTAAAGCCGGTATGCATGTGATTCACACTCAGACTCTCTTCTATAATAAAGACCAACCAAACACAGCGACAATTGTTGTCCAGTCCTATTAAATTATTTTGTTTTAATAGTTCTCTGACATGTGCAATTAGTAAACTCTATGAAGTTTAGTTGTCATAAATTTTTTTAGGGAAAAAAAAGGAGAAAAAGAGATGTAAATCAAGTAACCTTTTATATCAGTTAACCCATTGTTTCTATATGTACATGTATGGAATCTTTGGTTAAATATACTTGACCTTTGTGATTTGATTTTTTATTTTCATTGTTACAATTTAAATTTTAAATTTTATTTTTTCTTAACCTTTGTGATTTGATTTTTTATTTTAATTGTTATATTTTACTTAGCCATTATATAATTTTTATCACATTTTATTAGTATTTATCTATTTTTATTTAAAATAATATCTTATTAAAAATTTAAATTTAATATACAGTCATTTTGAAAATATAGATTAATAAAAAATTAATAAAGTTTAATAAAAAAGTTGTATGATAATTAAATAATATGAAAAGTAAATAATTTTTAAATATAAAATTGAAATAAAAAGGAATTAATCCTTCAATTTTTAAAATTTTTATGGTGCTTAAAAATGATAGGAATTATCTTAAAATGGATGTCAAATAGTCTATTGCATGCATTAAACTGCGATATATATATATATATATATCCAATAATCCATAATTCTTTTTATTTAGGATTTTTATACTATATTATCTGAATATTCCAGAATCATCTTGTGCAGGCCAATTCTGTCCACAGTATGCTGTATTTACT